>VZRX01016765.1:0-85122 GCA_013398075.1 Notiomystis cincta | reverse complement strand
AGGGCGGGGGCGGCCGCGGCCGCACCGCGGGGGTAACGGGACCGGGCCGGGGGGAGCGGCTGCCCGAGAGGAGCGGGCGGACGGGGCAGGGCCGGCCCGGGCCTCAGCCTCGGCAGGGGGGTTGAAGGGTCAGCCCGGGGGTAGCCGGTAGATGAGGAAGGAGCGCGTTCCCCTTGAGTTACAGGATCGCTGCGGTTGGAAGGGGCCGCTGGAGATCATCCAGTCCGACCCCGCTGCCGGGCAGGGTCACCTAAGGCAGGTCACGTAGTAGCGCGTCCAGGTGCGCTGGGAATGTCTCCAGAGAGGGAGACCCCATGGCCTTTCTGGGAAGCCTGTTTGGTGCTCGGCATCCTCGACGTAAATAAGTTCTTCTCCCTGGTGAGGTGAAACTCTTGTGGTTTCGTTTACGGCCATTGCGGAACTCCTGTCGCTGGGCACCACCGAGCAGAGCCTGGCACCACCCTCTTGGCCCCCGCCTTCGGGAGACTCCTGTGCATGAACGGGATGCGCTCTCGGCTCCAGGAGGCTGCGGCACCTCCGCAGCTTGGGGGGGCACTTACCCCAGCTGAGTTGTATTGAATAAGATGCCGGGGGGGAATTCCAGGAGTTTAATGGCAGTGTGATGTGCTGTGTAACTACTGGCCTGGTCCAAGCTGAAGAGCAGCAGCACAAATGCTGTTTTGGGTACCTCTGCCCTGGGGGATTCTCTCTGGATGCAGCCCCGTGAACTTCTAATTCTGTTGTCCTGGGTCAGTTTAGTGGCAGGGAAACTCTTGAAAGGCTGAGAGTGACACTGAGAAGGTAAAATGATTGGCTTGCTTAATGTTAGGCAATAAATCCAGGAACAGCAGATCTTCCACATCTTGATGTCCTGCTTCCTGGAAAACCCTTCCTCTTACAGCTTATTCTGCACATTTCTGCATCTGGCTCCATTTTATGTGGACAGCACCATACAAGGATAGAAATGGAAAACTGGAAATTTCAGTTCTCTAGTAGCTCAAATGAATAGTAATAAATAAGGTTTTCTTCATAGAATCATAGAATGGTTTGGAGTAGAAGGGGCCTTTAAAGATCATCTAGTTCCAACCCCCCTGCCATGGTCCTTCCAATACACCAAGTTGCTCAGAGCACCATCCAGCTTGGCCTTGAACACTTCCAGGGATGGAGCATCCACAACTTCTCTGGGGAGCCTGATTCAGTGTCTCAGCACCCCCACAGTAAAGAATTTTTTTCCTAATGTCTAATCTAAACCTACTCTCTTTCAGTTTGAAGCCATTCATCCTTGTCCTGTCATTCCAGGCCCTTGTAGAAAGTCTCTCTCCACTTTCTTGTAGGCTCCTTTCAGGTACTGGAAGGCCACAATTAGGTCACCTCAGAGCCTTCTCTTTTCCAGGCTTCACAGTCCCAATGCTTTTGACAACTGTGAAAAGAAGTAATATGAAAACTGATTTTCCCCACATCTAATCAGAGTGGCTTCTTACAGTAATACACAGCTTCTCAGCTTTCTAGAACATTTCTTTGCAGTGGTAATGATAAGCCAGGTTCCTTGCTGAGTGCTGATTTGGGCTTTCAGATACATCAGCATATATTAGTGTTATTCATTAATTATGGAAACCAGGTAACCAGGAACCACACAAAAGGATCATGAACAGTGAATTTCCCCCATGTGCTTTACATGGCTCCTACCTACCTTCCAACCCAGTGAATTACTTCCTTTGTAGTATTTTATTAGAAATACATGGGTTTCATGGAAGATTTTTCATAGAACATGGAAAATCAGAATTGTAAAATCATAAGATAGAAACATTTTAATCCAATGTCTTGCAGATATACACGGTAATAAAATGATTCTAAGCATGGTTGTGTTGCTGGCTTTCTTCACAGAGTCATAGTGAACATCATTCACAGTGTCCAGGGGTACCATTCAAAGACAATACATTTTCTGAATGTGGCTTTTGACAGTTCTGGGGATTCTCTCCTCGCTGGGGACCGCCAAGGGAATGTATATGTTTTTGACTTGAATGGGAACAGGTAAGAATATTCTATCAAGTCTTTCTAATTGTCTGAGACACCTCTAGCATTCAGGGGTGTGGAACTTGCCTGGACAGGTTGGGTTTTAACTAGATAGTTTTAAATAGATAATAGTTTGCTCAGGGCTGAAACTTCAACCCAGTGTCTCAGGTAGGCTCCCTAAATGTTATTTCATTAGTTTAGCTGCTCAAAAGATCAGGGGCTTGTAACTGTAAACTGAACTGCAATGCCAGAGAACTTAAGGGCTACCACAAGAAGTTACTCTTTGGCCAGTATGGATCAATGAATGAGCCATGAATTACAGTAGACTAGACCTAGTGTTTTCATTTGCAGAAATACACCAACCAGTCCTTTAGCTTTTTAGCACTGGGCTTTAAAACATTAGCACTGATTTTTAGATTTATTATAATGGGATGTGATTTACTTACTCCCTTCTTTTGAGTTTATTTTTTCTCTCTGCGAAATACATTGAAACCAATTAAGTTACTACTTCCCTTGACACTAAATGAACTAAAGTTTCTTAACACAATGAGAATGTGTATTTTTAAATAGGTTCATCCTTGTTCAGAGAACAATGCAGGCTTGCACAGCTTTGGCGTTTAATCTTCGCAGAAAGACAGAGTTCCTTGTGGCTTTGGCAGATTATTCTGTTAAGTGCTTTGATACAGGTAAGGAAAAATTTCAGGGCTTAAATGCTATCTGTATTGGCATGAAAACTTATATAATTTTAATTCTGAGCTTAAAGTTTTGGATAGTTTGTTTTATGGAAGTCATACTATGTATTTCATGCCATCTGTTTGAAAAAGTTTGGGCCCATGTTGATTGTAGTCCTGTGGATAAATGAACCCTTTGCTTTGCCAAAGTTCTTTATTCCCACTGAGTCACACAGGCATCTGTTTAACTGAAGTCCACTACAGGATTGTAGTTATGTTAGCTTTTTTAAGCAGTTTTTTATATGTTTACTCAGAATGAGACACTCTATTAAAATAAGGCCAGAACCAGCTGACTGTATGCACACTAACTGAACAAATTCTTAACTATATTTATGGTAAAATATTTGAACAAAGTGACAATTTACACTAAAAGAAATGTCAATACTTTTGAGTATTCAAATAGTTCCATATCCTTATTCAAAGCAATATTAAAAATTAACTTCACAGCTGTGTGTCTGTCATGATTATAGAAGTTAAATGGTGAAAGGCTGTGACAATTCTTCATAAATTATTTCCCCATCAGAAAATGCAGTTGTAAGGTCTCCATTATATCCAAATATTATCTGGATTTAAATATTTTTAAAATGCTCTAGGAATAGCTCATCTACAGTTTTATGGTTTATCTGTGAAGATTCTAATGTAACACAATATTCCTCAAAATAGAGCAAGAGTCAGAGTTAAGGTCTGAAATCCTCTGCACTTTTTCTCTTCCTTTCAACAACAGCAAGATGAAACTTAGATGTTTGAATGCACTTAAAAAAATCTGTATTATTCCAGAGAGTGCTGCATGTTTATATGGTGCTGTTTCCAGATATCAAGGCATACTGAAGAATGTTCTAAAATAAAAATGGTGCTCACCTAAGTTGGTACTGGGTGAACTATCCTTGGGGGCCATTAGACAGTACTTACCTGAGGAGCTCCATCCCCTTCTTCAGAAGACATTCTCTCTAATCCCATGTCCCCTCTCAGGTGAGGATAGCTTTAAGCACTCCACTGTCTGCAAGCACAGCAGAAAGTTTGACTGTTAGCCTTTATGAGCTGCTTTGTAGCCATTTCCTATCTTTGATGCCACAGCAGTAGCTGGAACCACCTCATGGGCTACCAGGCAAACCACCCAGTGTAAACAGTGCAATTGCCAAGGGTGCAGTTTGGTTTCTGAGGGAAGATTAGTGGTCACACAGTCACAAGTGGGAGACATTGCAGTCAGAGGAACCATTTCCTCAGAATGCAGTGCACAGCATAAAAATGGTTTGGGTTCTAGAAGAATTAAAGAGCTGTTGGTTTCTGACTCTGCCTTTCTGTAGTCATAGCTCAGTGTCATTAAACCTTTCTTCTTTGCACCTGTAAATAGTTATGTAATCATTCACACATTCTGTCCACAAGTAAAAACAAGTGCAGAATTCTAACTAGAACATTCAGTCTCAGCTTCTGTGGGTGTTCACATCAGATATTCTATGAGGCATGCTGAATTTAACTGATCACATTGTTCATGACTTTTTAAGATTAAATTTTAGGCTAAATTAAACAAGTCTGTGCAAGTTGGCTTTCTGTGCAGAACAGAGCATAACTTATAAAATCTGTTATTTGGAGATGAGGAGAAGGTTGAGCCTCTCTAAGGTATGATGCTGTGTGAAGACTGATACCTTTGTTTCTTGTGTGTTGGGCTGTGATGGCAAAGGGGGGTTATGTATTAGATATGCTTAAAAATCTCTCTCACAGCATAATGTTGACCATAGACTAAAGTAGGAGTTGTTCCACTTTGAATGACTTTCATATCTTTTTCATCAACTTCTGCAGAAAGCCAGGAGCTAGTCAGTTGGATGAGAGGCCATGAATCTTCAGTGACTTCCATCTCTGTCCATGGCTCGGGCAAGTATGCCATCACTTCTTCCACTGATACAGCTCAGCTCTGGGACTTGGACACCTTTCAAAGAATAAGAAAGCTGAATGTTCGTCAGTCTGTGGGTATTCAGAAGGTGAGTAAAGAGCAATTGCTAAATGGTGAACAAGCACACCACAAGTAGGTATTACATTACATATTAAAATCACATTACTTGTAAATAGTCTTTAAAATACAGCTGAATCCTTTTTGTCATCTTTTGGCATTTCATCTTAACTGTCATCCTATCACATCACCCAGACCACTGAAATCACGACTCAATAGTTTCAGAGATTTGCTGGGAACTTTTAAGGAACCAACCTCCATCTTTAGAGATACTCAAAACTTGCTTGGATATGTCCTTCACTAACCCAATTTAACTTGGAAGTTGGAGCCACCTTCCAGGCTGAAGCTTGCTTTGGCATAGGGTGGGGTCAGAGGACCTGTGTAGATTGATTCCAATCTGAATGATCGTGGGATTTAAGGATCTTGTTAAAAAAACAGTTTTGGTGTCATAATTGTAACTTCAAAGAGTCACCACCACCTGCCCCATTTATCTTCTTATTCCAAAGCTCTTCTGTCTGTGCAAAGCACTGAATGTGGGAACACACAAGGCTGAAAAGGAACTCAGAAAAAAGAAATTGCTTTCAGCCTAGTGGTTTCTTTGCTTCTGTTTGCTGCACAGACACACTGGAAGAGTGTGGTATGAGAAAGATGACATGTTTGTGTCAGGGAGTGGTTTAAGTAGGTCTCCCTTAGCATTACACTGCTTTAAAGAGGTCTGCCTGCGCCACCAAATGTCACACTTTGGTCTAAGTACTACAGAAAGTCCTGACCCAGTGCCTGAGCATGGCTTGCACACGTGCTGCCCTGCAGTGAATAGTCTGACAAACACCACTTCAAACCAAGCTTCTCGTCAGGCTGGCCACTAAAAAGCCATGCTGCTTTTGCAGAGAACGAGGCTATTCATTTGAGTTTCCTCACCCAGTTCTGGGTCAGGCAGAAATTCTGTCAGCTCAAAGTAGTCATCTAGCAATTACTGTCAAAGATCATCCATACATTTTTGTTTGTTTGTTTTATTAAAACTGTTGTCTAGTGTGTGTTGCTAAAAGAATTATAACATCTTTCCTCCCAAGATGGATGCATTTCTGTAGTGGACACAAGATTTTTCTGCTCCTCAGGGTCTTTCCTTGTGTAGGCTATGTGTAGGGACTTATTGGTAAATGGCTCTTGCAATTTGATTGGATCAGGATGCTGCAGTGTGGAAACAACCTTTAAAGCCAAAGAGTAGTGATTATGATTGAATAAATAGATCACATTTGGAAATCAAGAGCCTGCTTTCTTGGTTTGGTGCTACCATTTCTTATAGGACATTATGCAAATGATCTAGGTTTCATTTTCCTGTCTTTAGAATAATGGTACTTATTCTCATGCCACCACCTAAGTCATACAGATAAATAAGTGCTTTACTGAAGTTCAGATTTGTTATTAGACCACAGCCTGACACGTGGTTTGCAAAGCTGGATTCTTGCTCTCTGAGCCACTGCAGCAGTGTCACACCAATCTTGTGTGGGTTTTGATGCCTCTTAAGCCCAGCTGCAATCCAACATAAACCTTCTGTTAAGTTGGTATGGGGCAAAGCTAATTTAAAAAGCTAGAGACTGAAGAGCAGAGTGAACAGACAGCAGGTGAGACAAATGAGAAGACAACACATCTACAGTGACCATTTCCAAAGCATCAGTTGTTTATTCAGCAGCTGCTTGTGACCATCCTGTGGTATTTTTTCTATGGCAAAGCAGAAAATTAGCAACTACTTGGTACTCCAGTTTCCCAAAATTTAAACTTCCTTCATCTGCTCTCAATTCATTGTGTAGTCTCCCTTGGGGTCCCTGAAGGAAGACAGAGAGCTCAGTGTGTCTGATTATAAATGACTCTGGTAGCTGAGATGACTCTTTTCCCCACAGGTTACTTTTGCTCACTGTCAAGTGACTCATTTGGCCTGAATGCCCAATTTTCAGTCACTAAGATGAAATCCACCCCACATATCCATATTTCCAGATTTTCAAGATCCCAAGAGATCATTCAGACCAAAACTCTGAACTTTGTAGCACTGACTTAAACTCAGCCAGTAATGTCCCCAGCGTTTACATTGCATCCTCTCTGGCACTCATCAGAAACAAAAAAGTTTAACAGTGGTAAAAACAAGACAGATAAAATGTAACAGTTACTTCAGTGAGCTAAACTGGCTTAGCAAAGGGTACAACAAGTTTTAACCAGTGCAAGGAGAGCACACCTACTCCTCTGGAGGCTGTCACAGGGGAAAGGGACCTGCTCCCTGTGGGATCCAAGCCTTGCACAGTTACAGTAATAGCCACACCTGCCATGTTTTATTTTGCCATGCACTTTGGTTAATTTAAAATGTACTTCCTTGACAACATCCCATTTTTTTTTCTTTTCCATATTCTTCCAGGTTTTTTTTCTTCCATTGAGTAACACCATTCTCAGCTGTTTCAAAGATAATTCTATTTTTGCATGGGAATTTGATACTCTTCACTGTAAATACCAGTTGCCAACTCCTGTAGAACGTTCTGTATTATTTTATAAGGTGTTTGCAGTTACCAGGTAAATTGCTATTTTAAACATTCTAAAGACAGACTATAAAAATCGTGGGTTTAAACAGGTTCTTTTTCTTTATTTGTAATATTTTGTGGAACTATTGATCTATATACTATAATAAGCTTTTGCACTCTGCTGTGACTAATACTTTCAGCAAGGATCAATAGCAGTTTTTATTATAGTCCCATAACAGTTGAAATAAACGTTGATTTTTAGTAACCACTTAAATAAGGTTTAAACTATCCTTTACTGAAGCAAATTTTATTATTTAGGAGCTCTTTTGTTCTTTCAGGAATAATGGCTGATTCAAAAGTGATTTGAGGGCATAGAACAAAATGAATAATCTCTCTTTTAGCTAACACTAATTTAAATTATAGTGTGCTGATGGAAACTTTACCCATGATCCAGGGATGGTCGGACTTTGGTAGCTGGTGGGAAGTCAAGTCATCTTCACTTATGGTGTTTAGAATCAAAGCAGCTGATAAGAATAATCCAGATGCCTGAGCAAGTGCGAGCTGTCCGTCATCTGGAATTCCTCCCTGACAGTTTTGATGGGGGCTCCAATCAGGTCAGTTTTTTCATAAAACTCAAGACAGGAGTATTTGGTTAGTGGATTCAGCACCTATACCTGGAGGGCTTTTGGGGGACACTGGGGGTATAAGGATACATGATACAAAAAGAAAGTTATGAATCTTTGCTCCATTGCTCCTTTAGCTAATGGAATGTCGTTGCTGAATTGGGTATTCCACTTTGGTTTACATTGGCAGTATTAATGGATGAATCCTTTTAACTTCTAGGTCCTTGGAGTGTTAAGTCAAGATAATATTATGAGATTTATCAATATAGAAACATGCAAACTTCTTTTTGAAATTGGGAGTCCTGAAGAGGGAATTAGTACAGCAGTGATTAGCCCCAATGGTCGGTATATTGCCTCAGTAATGGAAAATGGAAGCCTTAACTTATACAGTGTCCAAGCTTTGACTCAAGAAGGAATCAAGGTAGAGTGTTTTACATTTCTTAAACAGCAGTAAATCCCCTTAAAGTTGATATTTGTCTGCATATCTTTTGCATCAGCAGTAGTTTGCAGACATGTTGAAGTGTTGTATTAAACAATACAAATAAAGAAAAAGTGATGTGTACAGTTTCCTTCATAGTTCCTTCAGCCTGTCAGGTAATCTGATGTTTTTAAGGTATATATATCACTGTGTTACTGGTGTTGGGAGAAGGGGAAGATGGTATTTCTACAGCAATTTGTGTACACAAATTTCTTTTTGTAATGGTGTTTTGGGGGAGATGGAAACAGAATAATTGTGCCTCTTCTGTTCCATTTCCTATAGGAAGTGTTTTGCAACTAATGCTCTCTTAAACTGTGGGCATGAATGGTGCTTTTGGTACTGTGAGTTTGTTCTTCTTACTGTGTACTTCTTACTTGCAATCATACACTCTTAATCCTTCCTAAATAACAAACATTCTAAATACCAGTTCTTATTTTATTACATTAATTTATTAATGGGAGTCAGGTTTCTAAATACAGAATTCCATATATCTTTAATCACCATGTCTTTGAAGTAAACAGTAACCAGCTCTGGATAATGATGGAGCTGGAGCTGAGGAAGGATGTGTAAAGATGTCACACACATTCCATTTGCACTTTTGCTGACGGTTTGACATGAACTGGGATATCCACTTTGTCATTTGCTTTCACAATCTCCAGCATTGAATTAATTAATACCTGCCTGACAACTGAAGACTAATTAAAGTTTGTAAAGGTCTTCTGTATTCTTTTAACTGGTGCTATAGAAATGCAAAGTATTTTAATGACATTGAGAAACACACTAAAGTAAATAACCTGGACAGTACATGATACACATCTATACTATCCCAATTATATTTTACTGTTTGCTAAGCAAGGAAACAACATGATGTTTGAGTTACCTTGGAAGCTACATAAACCTTCTCATAGTTAGAGCAGTTTTATTTATTGGCTTTTTTTTCAGGAGTACACAATCTATTTATTTACAGTATAAATGTTTTTCTATTCTTCTTTCTATGGCCATCAAACTCAAAAACGTGGCATATAAAATAGAGTACAAATTGTATTTCTGTGTAATCTGTCTCACAAGATTTTAACCAAGGTATTTGCACTTAATACTAGCCTCCACCATTCATGTTCAAAGCTGTAGAAGATGGGCCCAAGTACACATCAGAGGCAAATAAACTGATCACAAAAGTGACTTCGGGAAGGTCCAAGGGGCCATGGAAATCAAACGGAAGCAAAATTCAAAGCAGATTGCTAAAACTGCAAGCAAATGCATCACCTGAAAATAAAGAGGTAGGAAGAAGTTGCAAATATTTTGTCCTTCAGTCTGCAGTGTTTATATTTCATTGCCATTGGCTTTAAAAAATAAATTCAGGCACTGATGAACTTGGATATTGGAGCAGAGCAGGGATTAAGGAAATTTTAGTACCATTTTCTCTCTTTATTTAGCCCATACTCCTACAGTATGTGACACAGCCAGAGCTGCCTCCAGCCTGGGGTACCTTTGCAGTTGTTCAAGCAGCTTGTGACACATTTGGATATTTGCTAGATCTGATCTGCTTCCCTGCAGAAAGCAAACTGGCACCTCTAAAATATCTGCCTAGAATCCATTTCCTGTTTTTCTTAATTATCTAGAAGATTAATTACTGTTACATTTATTCCCTTCCATCATCACGGTGCCATTTTCTCTCTCTGTCTTTATCTTGTACCTTTTATGTGTATATATATATATATATACACATTATGTATATATATATATTCCTGTTTATGTGTCAACATATGATCTACTTCTTATGTCAGTAATCTTTATGGTTTGCTACATCCATCATTTAATAGTACATTGTGCAGTCAGTCTGGGTCTGATCTGCTTCTGACTGAAATCAATGGCAGCTGTTCTTTTTCAGCCAATAAATGATGCTTTGAATTATTTTTTTTTGTTATTGTTGAAGTTCCTAGGACTATGTAACAGACAGCAATACAAGTTTGATTTTTTTGACACTATGTGATAAACTTCAGTATTCAGCTACTGTCATAGATTAGAGTGCAAAGAAAGATAAAATGGTGACATTTATTGTTGGTCTCCTGTTTTGTAGAACGAATTGCCAGGTGGATTAAACAAGAAACGTCTGCAGGCCTTATTGAAAGGATTTGGAGAATATCCAGCTAAGTACAGGTATTTTTTGTGTGCATGTTCATGCTTGCACAAAATAAAATTGCTTGTGTTTACTGGCCTATGAAAAAGAAATTCCTTGACTAAGGCTGCATTTTAATTGCAGGATGTTTGTTTGGCGTTCCTTATTACAGCTTCCTGAAAACCACTTGGCATTCAGTAGCCTGATAGATAGGGGAATCCACAGTGCATTCATAAATATTCAGAAAGAGTATCCTATCAAAAGTAGGAAACTGCTGAGAGTTCTACAAAGGTAAAATATATATTTGTATTTATTTAAATATTACAGATTTTTATTTTCATATGGTCATCTGAAATGTATCCACTAGCTGGAATCAGATGTAAGGAGAATTCTAAAATGAAATAGTAGTGCCCTCATGCAATTTTGGTTTGGTAACTCATACAGTCCTACATCTGTCTTGAAGTTCACAATCTTTCCATGTTGTGGTTGTAAAATACATATTATATTTTTGTTTGGCTTTGGATTGATGTTTTCTACACCTTTGTTTGCCTCTGTGTGCAGGACCCTGTCAGCTCTAGCTCACTGGTCTGCTATCTTTGCTGAGACACCTTACATGCCTTTGCTAGCATTCCCATTTGTAAAATTATTCCAGAACAACCAGCTGATCTGCTTTGAAGTTGTTGCTACAGTAGTAGGTAAGCCATGATTTTAAAAACTCAAATATGCTGCACATGTTTAAGCTTTTCAATGCAAAAGAGCTTTCCCTGCTGAAATGAGTAAGGTATTTCAGAGGTCACCAAGGTGTCACCAGGAATTGATATGAAGCTTAAACCAAAAAACTCAAATATGAGACTTCCTTTTGCAGTGTTTCTAGCAAAAAGTTAGCAGTTTTAACAGTGTTTGTAAATTGAAATGTATCTAGCATTTGTAAACACAAATGTATCTAGCATAATTATATCATAATAATTAAGTCTCTGAGACATGGGAAAAGTAGTCACAGCCACCCACCACACCTGTCACCTGCTCCCAGTCAACAGGGAATTATCTCTTTCAAGGTTTTACTCTGTTCAGTTGTCCTGAGCATGTGGTAACTCAAAACTAGACGTGTGTCTGAGCACTGGCTGTGGCTGTCTTCTGAAGGAGCATTCTAAATTGAAGTGCTTTACACTTCAGTTAGTTGTTGCAGCTGCTGCTAAGTCTACAGCAGATATGTGCTGCCAAGCATACGTACCCACTTCTCAGCCACATGCTGTTGGTGAATAAGTGTCCAAGTTTACAGAAATTATTCTTAGTACATTAAAGATTACTCGATCCAGGCTGTAGTTTTGTGAGACAGAAATACTGGTTTAAGCATTCCCATCTGCCTCCCATGCCTTAGTCCCCCAGCTCACAGAGTTTTTTTCATTTTATATTTGAGCCAGATTAGTTCTTCAGTCTGGTTCACAGTGTACTGACACAAAAACTCCTGCCAGTGCAGCTGGAGGAGCAGTACTGTGGGAATGGTTTAGGAATACTAGGAAAGAGAAGAGATGTAAGTATCTTAAATAGGTTTTGCTGCCTGAATCAACATCTTAAATGCATCAGCTTTATAACCAAACTTCAAGGTTGTCATGAATCTTTCACTCTGGATTACAGTGGATTGTGTTCAGCTTCTTATTCTCTTTCAGTTAATTTTTGTCAGCGCTGGTTTGAGTACTTTCCCAATCCTCCAGTTAATGTCCTTGGTATGATGGAAAATGTTTTGGCACATCATGACAAAGAGCTACTTCAGCATTTAATAAAATACAATGTGACTTCACAGGTAATATTCTAGAGAGCTTTTGTATACAAAAATACACCGCAGTGAATAATAGTGCACTGGTCTTTTATTTTGATGTATTTCTAGTTTGGGGGAGTTTTTGTTAAATAGCAGTGAATTATGTGGGAGTGTAAAGAATACAGCATTGCTTTCCTTTTGTTTTTCCTTGTCCATGATCATGTATATGCTTCTTTAGTTCTTAGAATCTTTAGAAGTTCTTTGCTTTCAAGTCCACATTGCTTAAAAATCTACTCATCAAATTATAATTGTACCTTTTTTTTTAACATGGGCATAGGTGTGATGAATTAATTTTGTAATCCCTGTTTATCATAAGGGATGATTTTAGCTTCACAAATCTAAACAGAGCATTTAGACGTCCAATGAAATAAGAAATGTATTTGTAATCACCCCAGGTTAACTTTGAATCTTTAGAGTGGGAGATGAAATTTATCTTGAAATATTCTGGTTTATTTCCTCTTTCTTTCATAAATTAATATATTCTTGGTATAAGGCAAAAAAAAATCATATTGTTTCTTTAAAAGGGATGGTAAAATTGTACTAATGAATTATTTTGTCAATTTTCCCAAATAATTCAGGTTTATGCTTGGCCTCTCCTAGAAACACTGTTATCTGAGGTTCTAACAAGAGAAGAATGGCTGAAAGTCTTCGACAATATTTTCTCCAACCATCCTTCATACTTTCTAATGATTGTTGTTGCCTATATTATATGTTCCAGAGCTCCCTTGCTCCACTGTAATCAAGCAGCAGATTTTGAGGTAAACATCTTCATATTTAAGTCAATCATGTGGAAAAGATGTATAAAACATTATATCTGTTGTTAGACAGGTTACAAGGAGATCCATTTCCACATTAATATATCTGGTACTTGAAAAATACACAATAAATAAGTAAAACATTGAGCAGTTTCATACAAGGAGAACTTTAAAAGCTTTCATAAGCTTTCTAATATCACTAAAAGCCATTTCTTAAATTTCAATAATTCATCAAGCACAAAATAATTCTGTCTCTTTTTTGAGGATCTAGTATGGACTTCTGCCTCTGGAGATAATACACAATAATTCTGTTATGTTGCTTCATTATCCTCTTGTCAGATTTTCAAAATTAGGCAGTATTATTGGATGTTCTCTGAAGCTAAATTAAAATGTTCCCTTATGTTTAATGTTACATGGGCAGAGGACTTTTTTTGTTATGAAAATATCTCTGTAGGCAAACAAAGGGTTCCACCTCTAAAATGTGCTTATGAGCAGTCAGTTTGACTGACATCAAGCAGATAACATTATTGCTATGTTTAATAATGACCATGTAGGGATTTTCTTGGTGGATAAGATCTTTGACAGGAAGAATAGTCCTGCAGGAAGAGAAACTTCTGAGCTTCATGGCTGAACACTGAAAATCGAGACAGGTTTATCCAGTGGTAGGAGTCACTGTGTGGGCTGTTGGACACTCTAAATTGACTCCCAGATCCCTTACACAGCTGCCATTTGAAGAGAAGGAAAAGAACCACAGCATCCATTCCCACCTTGAAGAAGTTTGGCTCAAGTCACTTGAGCTGGTAATATTTTATGAATTGGTAGAGAAAACTTTAAAAACTTTTAAAATTAACTTGAAATACAGATCTTGCTAATTTTCCTGATTATTCCCAAATATGTGTATTAAAAATAAATATGTAAAAATGCATAAAAGTGCATAATCTTGTGTAGAATGTAACTGGCAGCATGTCTCTTACAGTATTTCTTTCATCATCGTAACAACGTGGACATTACTGTTGTGATTAAGGAAGCCTATCATCTTATGGAGGCTACACCACTGGATATCCATCCTCAGTGTATGCTGGATGACTTCACAGCCCTTACAAAAGGACAGTACCCTGTATTTAATAAATATCCCATGTTCATTGTGGATTACCACGCTAAGGAAAGCGAGAAGATCAGACAGGAGGAAATGGAATACTTGAGAGAGAGGTATTAGTGAGAAATTGAAGATGGTCTCAGACTGGGAGGGACAGATGGACATAATTGTCTTTGTATGTTTTAATGTGTATGCTTGAGGAGAGAAACAAGAAAATTCAGGAAAAGGACTTTAAATAGCTGCCAAAGGTTGAGATTTACTTAGTTTGACATGTTTTTAAGTTAAATCATTAGTCTTTAATAAAAAATGTTTGCTAATTAGCAGAAAATATTGGGCCACATGTCACCAAACTTGGGAGCTCATAGACAGAGCCTAAACCTCTGTTGACCTTGTGGGGTCCAAGTTTTAAAGAGCCAGAAGTTCTTAGCTTGGTATTAGAATCAGTGGGTACCACGATGCCCAGGCACCCTTAGAAACTAATTTTTGTTAAGAATGCAAGGAAGAAAGTACTTGCACTCATCTGTAATGCCCTCTTATGTCTAACAGTCAATATTGTAACTATTCCTTGTGTACTTTGTCACTACAAGGGGGATGCCATATTCTTTCATGTCATCTCATTTCAGCAGTTCTTTGCTAGTACTGTCATCAATTTCATAGTAATCAGGTAATTTTTTGATACTTGGTTTGAATGATTAACATGTGACCTCCTTCCATGTAGACAATTAGCACATGAATCAGAAGCCATAGCACTGAAACACAAGGCAGAAGATGAAGCCTGGTATCGAAAGCAGAAATTACTTCGAGAAGCTGAAGAACAGAGGCGAAAAATCCAGCTGGAAGAAGAAGAGAGGTTGGCAGAACAGAGGCAGAGGTATTAGAATATAAGAAGCATTAGGGGTCTGGCTACTGTATCCTGCTATTACATTTTTAACCATGAGTAAAGGAGAAATAACCACTAATTTGTATGAATTGTAATGTGGGATAACTGTGGTCTGGTGGGTCATATTTTGGTGTGGGAGTTAAGTGATCTGGGTTGTATTACTGCCTCGCCTATTACTCCCTGGAGGGAATACAGCAGATTAGAGGTCAAGTCACTTCATATTTTTCTCAGCTCCCAGCCATTTGTCTGGTTCCTTCAGATTGGGAAGTCTCTTAAACAGTCAATTGCTGTGTGTCTGCACACTGAGACTTGAGACTTGCACTGTGGGCAGACTCACTGCAGATATGAGAGTCACTTACAGGATCAGTGACTGTACACAGTCCTGTATTTCTAGTGGATCTAGACAAACACTGCTTTGTGTATCAGTTGATGAGCAAAGAGTTGTGATAGTAATGAAGCTGAACTGTAAGTACATTTTGCAGTTCTGAAGGTTTAAGAGAATTTCAACGTCTCCATAGTTTCTTAGATGAACTACAGGTAATCATGAAATCATTTAAGTTGGAAATTACTTTTCAGATCATCAAGTCTAATGGTTCACCCAGCACTGCCAAGTTCACCATTAAACCATGTCCCTAACCAGCACGTTTATGAGCACATCTCCTAAACCTCTGTAACCTACAGAGTGTTTTTTAAAGAGGACAGCAAGCCTTTATTTACAAACTAATCCTTGAGTCTATGGTTTTGTTCCTTGAAAGAGTTTGAGATTTACCAAATAAACTTGGGACTAATTTTGTGCAGCAAGAGGTACCAGGACACTGGCAGTTATTATTCTAAGGAGTAGTTTCCAGTTTTGGATCCTTGCAACATTAAACTGATACTTACTGAAGTGGAGCAGAAACAGGGCACAGGACTTCAAAGCTTAATGGGAGATATTGCCATTAGAAGATGTTTGTGTGCCTGTGAATTTAATTTTGTCTGATAAATGAAAACTGGACAATTTACAGTAATGAAAGCAACTGTCCTAAGCTTTGTTAAGTTAGAGATGAGCTCATAGTAATTAATTAACTGCATTGCGTGTTTGTGCTTTTTGGTACTGGCATTTTTACACATACAGGTTCCCTTATTTCTGTTTATTTTGGCCTTGAAGGCTTGCTGTTGTGAAAAGAGAACTGAAAGCAAAGGAACTGCAACTTCTAGATGCTTCAAGAAGGCGTTTTCTGAACTACCAGCAAGATCAGCTTCAAAGGGAACTGACACGTCTCAATGATGAAATTGCAAGAAAGGTTGAGTATTGTTCAAGCAATTCTTTTCTATAAGGTTTAACAGTGAAAATAAACAAGGAAAAAATAAATAACTAAAATTTTAGTCAATATACTGTGATTTGTGAGCCCAGAGGTGTATTTAGCATGAAGCAGACTGCTTTAAGTGGTAAATGCATAATTTAACAGTTTTATTTGGCACTTAGTATGTTCCACTGGCTTGCTTTAACTGGCAAAATTCCTGAGAAAAGCCAGAGTCACCTGATTAGTGGCAGTGTTGAAAAATATAATGAGCTCCTTAAAGGTCTGGTGAATTCTCAGCTGTCTGTGGGCTGTATGTCCAGATTGCAAATTAACTCTGCCATTGATTGAGAGGCTCCACAGTGGCCTCTGGCCAGGCCTGGCTCCATTTCTGAATCACTAAGCCAGGCACCATGGCATGCAGATGCTGAGAATGGAAGCTTCTGCAGCTCATGGGCACGAACTGAACCTTTGCAGGGCTATTCCTTGTGTCTCAGCAGCACACTTTGCAGAGCACAGTGCAGTGGGTGGTTGCTTCTGCAGCCAGGACACTGAAACACTGCTTAGCTCCAGCTCAGCACAGGTTCTGCCAGGGGCAAAGCAGCCACTTCCCCTTCTGCCTACTGCCCTCCACAGCATCCTGGCTTCAGACACTCCTTACTCAGTTCAGGGCTGCATCTGGCAGGTTTTTAGCATAGTTCAAGACTGGCATTTCCCTGGTATAGCTTGGCTGGATGCAAAACTCTTCTGTGCCTCTCCTCCACCTTGTCCTGTGCTTTTGTTGTGCAGTATTTTCCATTCTTCATATGGCACAAAGTCAAACTAAACTTAGGGATGTGGGGGTTTGGACATTCTTCTTCTTGATAATGTTTTTTAAAGCCAAATTTCTTTAGTGTATTTTCATGTGTTTCTCTTCTCCACAAGGCATCTCTGAGAGAGCAGGAAACAGCTGATGCTGTTCAAGATATACAACTACGACAGATGGAACTTGAATCACAAAAACAGCTTTTTGAACAGGTAAGTATTGGGGAACTATACTAAATATAAATATTTAATGGTTCTTCTTTTGAAGTTCTCAGATTTAATTGTGTTCATTCAGCCAGACCTTGTGAGCAAAAAGGGGGTCTGGGTTTTTTCTCTTTAATAACTTTTTTTTAAACTAAATCCTCTCTTGATAAAAACATTAACAGAACTCACTTGGGTGAAAATACTTACACCCTCTCCATTTTATTCTTCTCCTGTGCTGAGGTATCATTTGGTTGCTGCAGGGTTTAGCAGTGGCCTCAGCTGCTTTAGGGAAGTGAGGAATGTGTAAATAAGAAATAAGTGCCCAACAATGTGTTCCTCATCCCAGAAACTCCCAGCTTTTCATCTGTGATACCCAGACATATCTGCATTTTCTGGAGAGAACAGTATAGCAGATTGATGTAGGTGATGAAAAAATGTCTAGTTGCCAACACCACCATTAAACAAAAAGCAGTGGATGGTTCATAGGGAATGTGCAGTTCCTTCCTGAAATGACTGAATTATTCAGAAATATGGCTATTCAGTAATAAAGGGCTTTAATCAGTAATTCTGTTTAAAGTTAAATTTTAGTTAATTATTATGAATAATTATTATAAATTACTGAAAAGCAAGGATGCCAATAGAAGGCTTTAGAAATGTTCATTTTGATTAAAAATACTAAGTTAAGTGTTTAGAAATCACAGCTACAAGTGTCCAGCTTGAGTATGTGTAGATCCAATGGAATAAAGGAGAAGTAGATATCCAGCTCTCTGACCCTCATTTTGAAACATGTCAGCTTATATTTGGGTTTTTTCAAGCTTTTGGTCATACACTTTATAATCCATACTGAGCATGACTGGGCTAAATTTCTGTTAGTATTTATTTATTCAATATGCAGCCACCTGTATTGTGGCTACATAGCACAGAGCAGGCTGAGCTCATTTGTATTCCAGTACATGTAAAGTCAGCTCTCTAAGGGAACTAATTCTACAGTGATCATCCTCTCTAGGCTAGAAAGGTAGCAATTATTTAACTAGCTGAGGATCTCTGTTTGCCCACAAGAGTCTGTGCAGACAGGCTTTCCCTGCACTGCTTTGCTGCTGTCAGTGAGGGTCCCTACTCCAGCCTCAAAGTATGTTGACTTTGCCTCAGTTGCTCAGTAGATTCCTACAGGCCTGGGAAGGGGTTATGACTTTTGCAGAAAACTCTGTAGATGTGCCCTGGTGAATGTGAAGAAGAGTTGTGAACTAAAATGCTGTTTCTAGATCTACTGCTGAGTTGTACTCCTTTGGCAAATCATGTCTGTGTTCAAGCTGCAGATGTGTTCATTACAAGTCCCAGTGCCATGAAACACAGTTTATATTTGTGAAACGTGTCGGGGTTTTGGCTAAAATTTGCCATAAATTGCAGAATATTTTCATGATGAATCTAGTTCATTTAGGTTGGAATTCTGCTTATATTCTCCACAGTAGTCTGGAGAATGGAATTACATCCCATCATGACTCAGGCCACTGTTATGACTAATTCCAAGTGGATAAAACAGCAGGGTCTATGACTTTCTTGGAGAGTTATGATATGTAGTGGGATGAGATGTGTGGATATATTCAAATACTAGTTTAATGAAATTTTAATAAATGTTAAAGAGATGGAATTACCAATGTGAGCTAGTAGCTTAGCAACAATGATTTTTGTTTGTGTGCTTGGCAGCATCTAATCAAAGACCACGAGGCAGTTGCAAAGGAAATGAAAGAAGAGGTGGATGCCCATCGAAGAAAGGTGGATCTGGAAGATCAGCGTGTTCAGAGATTGATAGAAATAGATAGAGAAGAAATACAGAAAGCTCATATAGTAAGATGACTGGATCTTAACATGTGTTCTGGGGAGTCAATATGCTAACTTATACAAGTAGTACTGGTTAATAGTATTTTGACTGTAATTAACTAGTTCAAGTTAATATGGAAATATTTTTTAAATAAGTCTAATTTCTAGATACCTATATTAATAGATTAAGATTCTATGTTTAAAGTTTTGAGATTTCCAAAAATCTGACTGAAATGTCCAAACAGCTGTATAATCTTGAAATTCTCTGGACCTGCCAGAAACACTAACTTTTTTTTTTTTTAACTTCTCAAAACTTAGCATGTAAGACTCAAAAGTGTTTTTCAAAACAAGTCATCCTCCTGTTAAGGAACATGTTTTGTTTGTAACCATAACGAAACAAAAGATAGCCTCAAAGGAGATTTCAGTTGGCAGGAAATTCAGCTGCAGAAGCTGTCTTCTAGATCACAGTAATGAATGTGTGTAGCTTGACATTAGGAATTGCTCAGATTTTCAAGCTCAGAACTTGTAACTGCACAGTTGGAAAAATAGTTGCAGCTATCCCACTGCCCATATGCTTGGCATCTGCATTTGTATATTGTCTAGAAATAAACATATGGGTCTGAATTTTTGTAAACAACATTTGATTTTTGGAAGCAGATGGATGTGGGTGAAAGTATTGACATTCAGGTATCGATCTTATGCCAGCTGCACCTGTTAGTGAGTGGCTCCAGCAGGGGCATCTGACAGGGATACTGGAGAACACCTCAGTTTGTCTTCCCTGGTCTGTAGGTAAAGCTGTGCAGCTGGAATAGACTGAATTTCTGGTAAGAGAGGTGTTTTATTAGGTGGCTGAAGAAAATTTAGCCAAAGCTGAGCAGAAGCACATTGACAGCAGCTGGAGGCTGCAAGCGCGGCGCAGACTCAGGCGCGATGACCAGGACCGGGAGAGATGCTACAAAGAGATTGCCAAGCTCCTGCATGACAACAGGGTGAAAGAAGCTGAACTGCTGAAGGCCATGAGGGAGACAGAAGAAAAAAAGGTATTTGCATAATCTCTTTTTCTAAGTGGGCCTGGCAGAAATGTTACTGTCTTTTGCCTATACCGGGGAGAGCAGAAGGCTGAAATGTATTAGAGAAATATTTTGTTAGAACTCTCCTTTTCTGTTTCAACTGGAAGTTTCTGGAAGCACAAGACTGAATTGGTAAGGATGTTTTAGCCTTAGGAAAGCCTATTCCTATCTCTGTAAATTCCTCTCATTTTTATTCTCTGACCCAAGACTTTTACCTTTCTCCAGGTGTTTGAATGAGACATTTTTCAAAATTAAACCTTCACACAGCTGACTAGCATCTTTTGATTTTAGGATGAACTGTAATTTGTAATAATCCAGATGGTTCTATTTGTTGCTTTTTCCTTGCAACACATCTGTTGAAGACATTTAATAACTCTGTTGCACAGTGGGAAGACGTTGTACACAAAAACGCTCAACTGGAGGAAGAGCAGAAGGCGGCTGCTGCTGCAGATGTGCACAGGAAGCAGTTCTTGGATGACAAAATGGATGATGCACTGGAATTGGCTGAGAAGCTGCAAAGGGAAGATGGCTCTTTTGGTGAGCATGTAGACAATACAGTTCTGTGTGGATGTTGGCATGAAGCATCCAATGACTGAATACAAATGAACTGTCCAATAAACTTAAGCATAACTCCTTTACATAAATGCTTTTTGTTCAATATTCTTTCATGACACAGATATACTTGGAAAGAAATCTCAGTTTGATATCTATCAAATGCAGCAATATAAATGGCATTTTTGGTAGGAGCACAGGTTTAGCTCATCTTAAGACAATTGTAAGATTGCATCCATTAGAAATTTTGTCAATTAATGTTGTCCCATGCTGACATACAGTATTATACCAAGAAGTGGCTTTTCCAAGTGTTTGTTCAAAAAAAACCCCAACAAACCCCAACACATTTATATGCTTCCAGAATTGGCCAGTAACTCCTTCTCAAGTGCTGCATTTGTGTAGTTTTGCAGGTATTTCTCCTATCCCCCTACCATGTTTCCAAGGCTCACATAAAATTAGTGATTAATATTAGGGTTAGGTGATTAGTATTGCTTTGGGCAAACTTTTTCAGCCTTTGTCCTTATTTACCTAATGTTTTAGTATGGAGTAATTTGCAACTGTGCATAATTAAAAGGGTGGCTCCTAAAACTGCAAGCATGAGTAGCCATATTCCATATGATCTTAGTGGCCTATTTGTCAGAAGATTAATTATATAGGAAGAAACAGCACATGTAATTTCTTAAAGAGCTGTAATTTCTTAAAGGGAATTTTAAGAAATTAATGAAATTACAGAGCTGTAATTCCTTAAAATGAAATACAGTGATACATAACTTTGACCCAAAGAGTAGAAACATTGACCTCTAATTCTGAGCAAATTGTATTTGCCATTAGCTGGAGTGGGTGATTGCTCTAGCTTTGCTTCCTGGAGAAAAACTGTTTTACCTCCAGCTAGAAAAATTCACTAGAAACTTCCAATATTTTTAATTTACAAAGAACCCTTCTTTCCATTTCCCACAGAGAGACTGCATGATTTAAAAGCCAGGTGTACAGAGAGGGGGGTAGAAGTCCAGCAGGTGCCAAGGTCTGGAAACATCTGGCTCAATGATATGTCTGCATTAGCATCATCACCACACAGTAAGTTTCTAAGTTAGGACTCTCTCTCACATTTAGTTTCAGAGCATTGCTGGAACACCTGGCTGTGTGATTGAGTCATTAGCTGTGTAGGTGTTTAGTAGATAGTAAACCAGTCTGTTGTTGTGTTCTCTTTCACACCTGCAGAAAATGTCTTTGTTACCAGGGGTGGCACAGGTAGGAGTGCCTGAAGTGCATCCCATTATGGGAGTGGTCCTAGTAAACCTCAGCCTAGTTCAGTCACATTCTGACCTGATCATCTTGCCTGTACTTTTCCTTTCTTCATAGCTGTGTCTCATTTAGGAATGTTGAGAGGATGTAGAGCTGTCTTTCATCAAAATCTGACTGGGAGTTATAGTCAAGAATTAGTCTGTCTGGTCTGTCCCAGCTACTCTGGCAGTGAAGGCAAGTTTAAATTCCAGTGCACCTTAAGTACAAAAGTGCAGGCAGTGAGTGGGAACCTCTGGAGCTGCTGTAGCCCCCATTAGCCTCTGACTCTGTAGCCACAGAGGCACCACGTTCAAAGAACTTGCTCTCACCAGTCTAAGGGCTGCCTCACATCCAGTGGTACTGACAACCAGCACTTCTCTGCCAGAGATGTCTGCTCTCCAACAGGTATTTGTAGTGTTTTGGAAAGCCACTGGCTGCAATGCTAAGTCCAAGTTTCTTGCCCTTCAGTGTCTTCAGACAGAGCAGAACTGGCACGCCAGGAGTGGGAGCTGCTGGCACAGGTCCGGCGCCTCAGACAAAGGCTCCTCTCACGGGCCCAGACCAGGCACCCTCCAGCTCGTTTGCCAGCAAAAACGTGGTCACCCTGAGATGGTTTGCTCCTTAGCTGTGCTCTCAAGTTATTAATCAGTGAAAGGCTAAATATGTAGAGTGTGATTCCCAATGGATCACAGACTGTTTATTAGAGACTTTTGGAGATATTTTTATATAAGAATAAAATGCTAGATGGAAAATCGTTGTTTGTAACCTTCTTGTTATTTTTTACTTCTAAAATAAACTTACTTTTTACCATTAAGTTACTGAGTGTGCAGTATTTGTATACTTCACTTTTTCTGGTGGCTGCCCTGACTTGAAGAAACAAACCACTGTTAAAATGTTGGTTTTGTCAGTGATGTGTAAGTGGATTCTACAAGTTGCAGCAGGGAAATTTGCAATTAGAGAAAAAATCCCTTCCAGTGAGAGCCAAACTGGAACCAAGGCCCAGAGAGGGTGTGGAGCACCTGATGCTGGAGATGCATGTAGTTGTTATACGTATCAGCAGTTTCATTTCGTGACAAAGAAGGGGAGAGAGGATCTAAACAAACACCTTGCTCTTCATAGTGCTCGTGGTACTGATGGCTACTGCTTTGGACCCAGGAGTCAGGAACATTATGTGGTGTTACAGTAAAAAAGAATAGGATAAAGTAAATTAAAATGAATCATCCATAATTGCTACACAGTGCTGATACGGGGGTAGACTTGTTCTGTGAAACTATGAGGACTGGGATCTTAATTTGTTCTCCTTCCCCTGGGGTTTTGCTGGTGCTCTTTGGGGCAGCAATATCAGAACAGGACTGCTCGTGGTGGCCCTGGGGGCTGAAGCACAGGGCAGACCCAGGATGATACCTCTAACCCAGGATGATACCTCTAACCCAGGATGATACCTCTAACCAGCAGCTTTTTGTCACCTGGGGCTAGGAACAGCCTCTCTGCTTCTCGTTAAATTACATGAAGACCTAAAAGCACACAAGTACTTGCCTTAGCATCCTCTGCAAGTGAAACTAGAACAGTCACATTAGCAGCAACAGGATCCATGGAAATCCCATGGCAGCCCTCGGCAGAGTGCAGAGAAGACATTGCTCCTCTTCAAAGGCAGAAAAATGCAACAGGCCAGGATCATCTTGGAGGCAGAGGGAGTAGATGAGAAAAATTGTCTTTTTCTGATAATTGTCTTGGAGTTTACATATGATCATTTCTATATTTAAAGGCAAATAATAAACCCACTGAGGTTTTGGCCTGCACCTTGGGCCGTGTATCTTTGTGCTTATGGTTTGTAGAAAAGGTAAAGCACAAGCGAGCGTTTCTCGCAGGCGGAGCCCGTGTGCTGCCGATCCCTCAGCAGCTCCTGGGCCCTGCGCGCAGCCTGACCCCGCGGGTGCGCAGCGCTCTCCGCAGGAGCCCTTTCCCCGTCCCCGTGTCCCCGTACGGGCTCGCAGAGGCTGAAAACCGGCGGCCAAAAGGGAGAACCACTGCAGAAGTTACTCCGGCGAGCCCGGCAGAGGGGCAGACAGGCCCCCTTGACCTGGAACTGCCGCTTCAGAAATCACCGAGCGGCTCCGAGCGCGGTGCCGGGCGGGTTTCCTGCCGCTAAAAGCGCGGGGGAGGCGGCAGAGAGCAAAAGTGCTGCCCGCCTTTGCCCCGTGTGAGGATCGAACTCACGACCTTCAGATTATGAGACTGACGCGCTACCTACTGCGCTAACGAGGCGGCTGAAGGGCCCTCCTCCGTGTGTGCCCTCGATCCTACCGGCGGCCTCGCTCCCCGCAGGGACTTGGGGCACGGCCCGGCCCGGCCTCTCCTCCGCCCACACCGCTCCCAGCGGGCGGATCCTGTGCTGGCCGTGCGGGGGCTCGGAGTGACCATGCGGGACCGCAGGGTGGCGGCGGGGCTTCGCTGGGGTGACAGCGTGAGGCCCCGCAGTATAACTGTGAGGAGCCCCGCTGTGACCGTGTGGGGGTACCAGGGTGACCCTGAGGGACAGCGGGGTGACCATGAGAGATCCCGGCCGAGGAGGGGAGGGCCGTCCCTGGCCCCGATCGCGTTGGCAGGGCACAGTCCTGCATGTCAGGGTAATTAGATGGCATCATTTTCGGCTTAATTGAGCAGAACAGGTCAGGAGATAATTAGTGACTTTCGGCCGCGTCTGGCAGCTGCGGGCGGATGTTGGGGGCGGAGGGAGGGACGGGGTAGTTTTTAAAATCACCCCAGGAGCTGAGGACGGCCCCGCCACCGCCCCTCCTCGGCCCCACGTGGGTGAGTCCTGCCCCCGTCGCTCCCACATTAATATCCGAGCCATTTCATACCCTTCTACCTTTCGTATATACTTGCCTCATCGTTACGTGTGGGTTTTTTCCCCCACCCCATAGGGCACCTGACCCAGACCCAGAATCTGCGAAGCTGCCCCTAAAAGCTGTCCCTGAGCCTCTCCCTCCACGCCCGGCCTCAGCAGCCCTCAGGAGGGCCCAGGCCGGCAGCTGCCGCTCTGCCCCCGCGGCCGAGGCACACGGGGGCTCGGACACAGCCCGGGCGAGGGGAGTGTGTCACACGTGGCGCTGCAGCCAGGCACGCACACAGGTATGGACACCTCGGGCAGGTGCTCCCGGCCCGCCTCTCCCAGGCCGGACCAGCCCGCCCGGCTGCCCCCAGGCTCCGGCCTGTCACCCCGCTGCAACCCGCGCCTCCATCATCCACCTAATGACACAGCACGGAGCTGCCACGGGGACAACGTGACTCCAGAAGATGCAGCCTGGGAAAAAAAAAAAGAAAGAGAAAGAAAAAAAAAAAAAGGAAACCAAACAGCCCTAAATGTGCACAATCAAGTGATGAGTGTTTGTATTTCTGATGCTTTGAGGCCAGCTCATAACCCTCCCTCCACGTAATATTCAGGATGTTTGGGAAGGGGTATTTTTCTTTTAATAGGATGGCGTAGTCACAAAGCTTTAAAGAAGTAAGTGAGTGAATCGTCTGTGGTAATAGCACCATGCTCCGGACGGGGCACAGTGACGAAGTTCACATCTATTTTTAAGCCTGCCTGGCAGCATGTAGGTGCAGAACAGAGCCCACGGCCCTCTTTGCTGTTTTCAAGCCATGGACATGGCTGCTGTCTCTGTTCCAGTTCAACACCGGAGCTGTTTTTTCTCCTTAACGAATACTATGGGAAGACAGAGAAGCCTCAAGCTGTTTTGAAGATTGTGCAATGATGCTTGGGAGCCTGCCTGCCTTTGCTTGAGTGCTTTCCTCACTCATATTTCACAGGATGCGACAGGAAGGGAAATACAATCGAATCGGACGGCCGTGGTAAATTTGACTCGAATCCTTCGTATGCCCTAGGGCTGAGGTGGGTGCCTCTCAGATAAGCAATCTAATCAGCTCTGCACTTGGGTCCCATCTGGAAACAGATTGTTGCCGGAGTACACCACCACCTGAGAAGCCAGCTTCAGGTTCGTTTTGAAGATAATTGTACAGACGAATTCAGAGAGTGTGAATTTGCCTGTGGTAATAAGATCTCTTTATTTTTATTCATAGTTAATTCGTTCAGCCGAGGCGATTTCATGCCAGAATGCAGTCCTCAAACAAGAAGGACGATTGTACCGCCTGTGGCACGCATATGCATGGTGCCTGCTCGGCAGATCGGCTGCTGCGACAAAGAGCCATGAACCACCCCAGACATATGGGCAAGATAAGGAAAAGGCTGGAGGACATCAAGAACCAGTCCCCGAAGTTGACAAAAGTGGATTTCAGCCACAACGAAAGCATAAGATTGGCCACCGACGCCTTCTTGGATGGCGGGACAGAGTCTTACCTCGAAACTCTAAGCAAAGAGGGCGAGGTGGATTTCCTCTCCTCGGTGGAAGCTCAGTACATCAAGGATAACGCCAGGGAATCTTATTATGCGCAGGAGTCCCCAGCTGCCGACGGGGCAGCCGCGCCAAAGCAGAACGATGCCGGGTCAGTCCCCTCAGGGACCTACTTCCCCACCATTTCGGACAGCAGTGAGCCGGCTCTGCTCCACACGTGGATTACAGCAGAGAAGCCCTATTTAAAGGAAAAATCCACTGCCACTGTGTATTTCCAGACGGAGAAGAACAGCAACATTAGAGACATCATACGGCGGTACATCCACAAGACCACTCAGGTATGGGGGGAGAATTGCTGTTCCCTCTGCACTCAATTGTTTCTTGCTCTTACAAAGCTCGGGTGAACATGATGTTTAATCCAAGGCAGCCCTGTGCATTGCAGTGTAGTTTTGCTCTAGAAAGTGGTTGTGAAGAGCCTCTTGTTGAACACAGGCAATGCCTTTTTTTTTTTTAACTCAGACCAACATTTTTTATGTTGGTGGCTTAAAAAAAGCATTCCCTCTTGTCTCTTCTAACTTCTCATTCACCCAGTGGATTAAATGTGCTGTAGAAAAGGCAGCTTGGCTCTATCCCTTCTCATGTACCCCTAGCAGGATGGTTTGATCTGTTCAGACCACTGCACTATTAATGAGAATTAAGCTTAAGTGAGCTCTCAGTTCGAGGGGATTTGTGGGAGATGTGGTGAAGGGGAGGCCAAAGAAAGGCAGGTGTATCTGGTGTGTCAGCAGCCATCCCCAGAAGAAGGAAATTTTTCAGAAAATAGACCTTTCATCCCTATTATGTTGCCTGTATCAGTTAAAATGTCATGTGGGCTCCATGTGGAGACTCTGCAGCATAACTTGGCATGTGGGAAAGGTGCAGATGATGCTCCTGACTACATACAGGTTATGGAAGCCACAGAGGTGCCAGCCACAAGCCAAAGCCAGGCTGCCCACACTCTGGAAAACCAGAAACTGAGCAGCTGGAGGAGGGACAGAAAACTGAAGTCATGTGTGTTCTAGCAGCTCTCTTGTTTACCTGGGGAAAAAAAAAACCCTGATAACTTCAGGGCTGTATTTACCACCATGCAGGAATGTTGCCCTTATATAAATTCAAAAGAGCAGCAGCAGTTTCACCCAGCAATGATCAGGAGCCAAGCCAGGATGCAACAGTGCTGCCAGCACAGACTTCCCAGCCCTCTGGAGCCACAGGATTCCTCCCGCTTTGTTGTTCCCCTGCAAGGGCAGGTCCGGCCCTGATAACACAGAGGGTAATGGCAGGAGAGAAGGATCCCCGTTGGCAACTGCTCTCTCAAAGCCTGCAAGTGCTCACACATCAGGAGAATTACACATCAGTCATTTTAAGTTGGAGGCATCAGAAAGATGCAGAAATGGAAGAAATGTCTCTGGAATAATAAAACAGGCATCAGGTAAAATATCAACCCAGACCAAGAGAAAACTTGTAGGCAAAAAAAAGGGGAAATGTAATATAAACCCATGGTTCACATGACCTTCTTAATAATCTAATTTACATTATGAGAGTGTGCTGAAGCAGCACGAACAGTATAAATTTGTCAGCTGCTTTTTGAACACAGTTTTCCAATGGCACTGATTATTAATTAGCTTCTGGTAAGGGTCTGTCCTGGATAGTCTAATATTTGATATATGCATTACAAAATTAAATAACTCAATAAAGACTGTGTTAATGGATGATCTCAAAATGCAAAGCATGGACAAGTGATACTACAATTTTAACACATTTGTGGAATTGGTGCAAATCACTAAAATGAAATTCAAACAAAAAATGAGAAGTACTGCAAGTAAAAGAGGAAAGTCAGGTGCAGAAGTATAAATTGGGAGCAGGTGATGAAAAGCAGTACCAGAGAGAATGGTCTGGAGCTGGGGCATTAACAGGAAGTGTGGATGTGAGATACTGGACATAATTGTGCTTACCTAGCCATGGCAAAGGTCTTTCTGAAGCACCAGGCTTTGACAGCAGGAGGAAGGTGTGGGAGCCTCACTGCTCCACAAACAGCTTGGCTGCCTGAAGAGGATGCTGGCTGCACAGGATGTGCCTGGTCTTGTAGGATATCCTCATGGTGGCAAGGGGAATAAGCTTGCTGTTAGGTGTGGGCATAGGCTTTGGAGCAAGCTGGAAGCAATTAGTAAGACAGATCTACAGAGGTGCTGTAAAGTTTGTTTTGATGGAAGGTGATATCCCATGAGCACAGTTATCAAAAGTTCCCTTTCCAGTCTGGAGAAACAAGCACCTCCTGGAGATGTCAGTTAATAGCTGGGCTGAATTGATCCTTTCCATGGGCAATAGCAGACATCAGACAAGACAAGCACTTTCTAGTATGGAACTGGTTTTATATCACATTTACAGCTCCCTTGATCCACACTGGCTGCAGGCAGCTGTGCATTTAAATAGTTGTCAGGGCTTTTATGCCCAGTCCTGAGAGTTTTACACACTGTTCTGCCAGCTGTGAATTGGGGAGCATGGATATGGGGTCAAATTGCAACAGTTAGTTTATAAATCAGTGTTTTAAAAGAGATGGAGCTGTTGGAGTCTATCACCTCACCAACAGCAACAGGGGGAGGCTTTTTAAAGCCAGGGCTGTCCAGGTGTAAATCATATAAGAGAAAGCATCATCCAGGGATTCTTGCTGAATGCATATGGCTTATGACACCTAGTGAGCCATGTGGCAAGGGCTATGGTCTTTAATTTAGCTACATCCTTATCATTCTCCAGTTTTTCAGTATATTTCCTAGTGCTGAAATCTCACCTACAAATTCATGGGTCATCTTGGGTTCCATGTTGTGTGTTATATTGGCTTCATATGAGCAATAAAACAATGAGGCAACGTGTTTCATCAAATTATTGATTCCTGCACTCAGAAAACCAGAAAAAATACCCACATATAACTGAATATTTGTGTTTCTTGGAATATTTTCTTAACAAATAAACTACATCACAGCGTCCTCGTAGCAACCTTAAGTTGTGTAAGTTGACTGCTACTGGCCCTGCTCTTTCTCTGCAGGTGTTGGCCATTGTGATGGACGTGTTCACAGACACTGAGATTCTCTGCGACCTCCTGGAGGCGGCGAACAAGCGCATGGTCTTTGTCTACCTGCTGCTCGACCACGGCAGCGTGGATCTCTTCTCGGAGATGTGCGACAAGCTGCAAATTGCTGAGGACCTCTTCAAGGTACTGTGGCTCTCTGAAGCTCTTAGGCTGAGATCTGTCTGCCAAACTGCAGGCACTGTGAGCTAGAAGCGTGGTTATGCTAGGGTCAGTCCACCTTCTAATTAAAAGGGAGCAGGAGACTTCCTGGGGTAGCATTAGTGACCCAATGCCTCTTCGAAGATGCCGACATTTTCCCATGGATATTACAGGAAGGTAAGGCATTTCCATTAGGTCCCCAGATGAAACTAATCTTGGCCCTGAAGTCTTAAAACAGGGTTTAAATTTCCTAGTAGAGTTATCTAACATAGATATTAGAGCAGCTTCTGTTTAATAGTTTTGCAGCAGCTGTGGTCTGGCAGCCACAGGAAGAAGGTGCACAAAACTCTTTTGCATGGCCATAGCTTGGTTGCACTGGATGGTTTCTGATAAAATGTGTTAAAGCTCTTTTAAAAATAACACCTCAGATTTAGGTGGCTGTTAGTTTAATCTGCCTTCATCTCTGTCAGAGGCAACTGGCTTTAAAAGAACCCTTCCCTAGGGATTATTTCAGTTGTTGCTTGAGATGCTGTAGAGCTCCTATGGCATCTCCCTGGGGATGGGTGATACTGCAGAGACCACAGACCTCTGGAACAGCTGTGGGCACACAGGAGACCTGAGGGCATCTTATATGCACCAGACACCTGTTTTTCAACAGCTGAATTCCATCCCAAATATATAAAGAAGCTGACATTAATAATGCATGTTCATAATTGTTTGCATTCCTGTAAACCCTCAGTCCTAAGGAGAACAAGCCCGTGCTATTTATTGTAAATCTGCTGCTACAGCACAATGTGCAAGTGGAATCCTTGGTGCCACTCATTACTACGGCCTTGATTCTGCAAAGTGTCTGCATGGACAGCAGAGTCAGGGTCTGAAAGCTGCTTGCTCAGGTACAAGGACACTGCAGAGCCTCCCATGGGCAAAACTGACCTGCATCTCCCATCACATGAGTACCTGCACCTGATCCAAGGGACAGCATTTGTCTGGGCTGCTCCAGAAGAGCAGCACGTGTGTCCTCACAGCCCAGATGGGCTGGAGGAGCAGAGGTTTTGCCCTGCTGTGTCATGCCACAGCCATTGTACATCAAGGGAGTACAGCTACAGCAGATTGTGCCTGGGGTGTCAGTGGAGGCAGCTCCTTTTGGCTGGGGTAGGGTCACTTACTGTCACCCAGCACAGCTCCACCTGCGTGAGCTTCCATGCAGGTTTATATCCCAGTGAAACAAGTAAGCCCCTGGCAGGTGAGAGACCATGGCTAGGTTTCCTCTGGACACAGACCTTCAAATATCACATCAGAGAGTCCATGAAGAAATTTGGCTTTGGGGCAGTAAAGAGCTAGAGGGCCTCCCTGTCCGATTTTTAATTAAAAAGACATGTAATTCACTCAGTTTTATTTTTATTTCCAGAATATTTCAGTCCGCAGTGTTACTGGAGAGGTTTACTGTGCCAAATCCGGCAGGAAATTTTCAGGGAAAATTCAAGAAAAATTTCTTATTTCTGACTGGAGATACGTGCTCTCTGGATCTTACAGGTGAGATAAGCCATTGCACTTCATGTCTAGATACTCTTTTATGATTTTTAATACTTCTTCCCAAAAAAGTGCTATGGAAATTTTTGTACAGGTAAGCCCTTGTTTAACAAAAAACCCCTCATGTTTTCAAATACGTGCCATTTTTCAAAAATCTACTTAATTTGCTTTAAAGCTGCTATTAGTTCTTTATGGAGCATGGGTTTTAATTTAAATGGTCAGAACCTAATGTAAACAACTTTGCCAGTGCAGCCCTGGGGCAAAACTAGAAATGTGTACAGCTTAATATTATGCTTTCCTCATTGTTTGGGTTCTCAAGTGTTGTGATCATGAGACATGATACATTTCTGTCTCCCTTGGGATGCCTTAATGTAGCATATGTCACTCAGCTTATCTGAGGATTTGTTCTTCATATGACAAATTTAGTGATCAAAGGTAAAACAAAAATACTTCAGACTTACTGTTTTTCCCTGTGTTTCATTAATAGGCAGGCAGTATATATCTAGATAACTGCTGCACCTTCCTTTTTTCCCTTTCTTTAAAATTTTCTTTGTTTGTTTGTTTGTTTTGTTTGTGCTGCTATAATTATTTCATGTAGTGAATATAGCATCTCAACAACTGGATTTTTAATTAAAATCCTAGATCCTCTGGTAGGGAATTTCAGGAGCCTCTGAGCTTGCATCAAATAAATGAAGTTTCTAAGCATCATGGCTACATAGATAAGTTTCACAAATGACCAAGTGTATCCTAGAAATCCAGGCACAAAAATACAAGAGGTGATTATTTAATTTAAATGCTGTGATTGCTTTTCTTAATCCCAGTTTATGATTTGAAAGCTTAAATGCCTCTGGTCTGATAAAATGGTGCTGCCAGGAAGATTACAGACCTATAGTAAGGAAGGAAAAAGTGAATTTGTGGGGATGGGCTGCAGGAGCTCAGATGTACACAAACACAGGCCATACCATTTCCATACCATTTCCAAATGAACCATCAGACAAAAATTCGTGGACGCTCGGGATTGTTTCTTTTTATTGAGGGTTCTTTTGCCTTCTTGTTGCTTTGGTACTTTGGGTGTTTTTTAATCCCTCGCCAAAGATGTATCAAAATGCAACTGCAGACTTGTACAGAGTGAAGGATGTGTGGGAGAAGGACAGAACAAGATCTATTTTCTTTGACCAAGAAGCTTCCTTTTGGCTTCTCTTTCAATAATCTTGAGGTGATTCTGTGACAATCCTGTAAAAACAAAACAAAAAACCTAAAAATATCTGAAGTCCTGTGCAGTCACTTCTGCCTTTCTCTACTGCTGTTGAATATCTTCTAATCTCAAGCACCTTGTCAAACTATCTAATTCTGTATCCAGCACAGAGAGAGGGTGGTGAGGAACAAATCTATTTAAAACTATAGAAAAACTGTTTAACTTCAGCACCAGTTTGCAATTCACACAGGTTATAGCTGGCTACCAGTATGTGGCATTTCTTGCTAACTCTCACTTTATTAATCTGAAAGCATTTTATTATGCCCAGATCTTATCCACCAACCTGTTCAGGTGTAAACAAGAATGATGTTGAGTGAAATACTCAAACTCTTCTGCAATGCATTTGTTGGAAATCACATTGGAGGAGATCTCAAAACTGATGCAAAGATTTTAAAACACCAGATTTTACCGAAGTGCTGAGCTATGCATGATGTTGTAGCAGTGGTGGGAGAAACAGGCTGAGGAAATAAAATAGCCCTTCAGGACATCCTGCTCTAAAAGGGACCTGGCTCACAGCTTCACAGAGTTTTTCAGGACAGAGGATATTTGCCTAATGGATAATGAAGACTGAAGCAGGCAATTAATTAGAGGCAAAGGAACCACTCCTGAGTCTGTGACATCTCCAGCTCTGGAGTGTTTTTTCAAAGAATATTAAAAAAGCACTGCTTGGGACAGTGTGGATAAATGTGGTTCTGCTTTGTGGGGCAGACAAGCTGAGAAGCTTCTGAAGGCTGTTCACACACCTTAGGCTAAGTGCAGGCACGAGTGGTTTAAGTTACAGTTTCACTCTCAATTTTTACTGCCAGTGTCTATGGTGAGGGGTCAGGATGCAGTATTTCTTTTTGCCATCTCTGTGTCATTCTACCTCATCTTATGATAATTGTTACTCCATTTTTTAATGAATTAGACAGTGCATGAACTCAGCATTCCTAAAGCAGGCAAAGTGAAAGCAGCAGGAAGCACAGGCCTTGATCCCCAGGGCCAGCTGAGTGTCTCCCTGGCTGCCACTCAGAAAGGCACTGGCCTCTTGAGAGTCAGCATCTAACAGCTAACACAGACATGCTTTGGCACGAGCATCAGTTCAGGTGGGGCAGGTTTCTCCCACACAGGTTTTCCACCAGCAGGCAGCACTAATATGTTGGTTAACCCAAACCTGAGCCCAGCTGGAAACCCCAGTCCATCCTTCTGTTTCAGATTCCACATTGCTGCAGCACTGCAAACACAGAGATGAGAACATCCCTAGTGAACTGCAGCCCCAGCAATGCAGAGAGGACACTCATTACAAAACAAGTCCAGTGCTGAACAGGAGAGGTGGGATTTGGCTGAGGCAATCATCAATGAGAGAGTCTGCAACAGGACATGGGACAAAGCCCTGGAAAGATGGCTGAGAAGTATCTGTCAATACTGAATTTGTGATACAGTGTTGGCCTGAGCCAGGCATCACTTCTTTGTGCTTTCTCTTTTGATGGGCCTCTCCCAAAAAAGCCTGGGAGAAAAATGGTCCCTCTGGGCAAGTGGTGATGACTTCTCTGAGCCTGTCCCAAAAGAGCACTCAGAATTGTATACCAAGGAGCAAAACAGGGCCTAAAACCTAAACAGTGCATTTTCTCCTCGAATTAAGCCAATGAAAACCTGTTAAGTCTTTTATGCCAAGTTCTGTTTTGTTCTCCAGCAAAGAACACAGAATATAAATTGCTGTGACTCACTACATGACAAGTCCACAAGGATTTGTCTAAAATCACAAAGATCTTATCTTGTAACTTTGAGCTGACCCATTTGCCATCAGTTCTTGGAGAATCTCTGGGCTATTCATTTGATCTAACTTTCTCTCTGTACAAGTTTACAGGTAAAATCAATGATCCACAAACTAGTATCTGTCCATCAGGTACTCCAGGAAGATACATGTGGAGCAAATTATAAAAATAAGGCAGAACAGGTTTTTTCCTCTGATTTTGTTAGGCTTTTAAAAGCCATTTGCAAGTGTAATTGATTTTTGTCTAAATTTTCTTTTATAAACTAGGTGTATTTCTAGCACATAAAGTATAAACGTGATTCTTTAGACCTCAGCCCTTTCATGAGTTTGTAACCTGCAATGTAGATGTCCTAGAGAAATTCTGTATTCATTCCTGACCTATTGTCTCTAACAGTTAGATGAAGGACATGCTAAGGTTTAGAGGGCACTCCTTAGTGAATAAAGGCAATGTTGAGCTGGCTCAGCAGATGTTACACACTCAGCAGGGAGTGAGCTTGCTGTGCTCTTTACCTTGGCTCCCAAGGTTTTGTCCACATTTAGAATGATTTAAACACAGTGCAGGAGAAGTACCTGTATTCTGGTAACTTACTGTGTTTCCTGTCAATCCTAAAATGTACAGTATAAATTGTACAGGTGCCCAGTGGCATTGAACACTGATCTCTGCACTCCTCCCCTTGCTCCTGAAGCAATAGTACAAATCCACTGTACACCTCAAACCCAACCCTCTTTAGGAATGCTCTGGACAAGCAGATGTAAATTGTCTGTCTTACTGCCTCAGTATCAGCTCAGGCTGTCAGTCCCACTGAGCTTCACAGGACTTTTATCAAATGACAAGATTTTGAGTGCACACACCTACAGCCAAATCTGGCTCTCAGCAGCCCTTGTGCAAATCCAGTGTAGCTAATAAAGTCACACAGGAATAACCATGGCAGAGTTTTGCCAACACAGAATAACCTCAGGTTCAAATCCACCGTGCTTTGTATCCTCTGCTGCACAGCTCAAGCCCTGGTCAGCTCAGGGAGTAATTACATTTCATTCTCTCACCTATGCTCATTTTATTGGTGCTGCTGCTGCTGCTCAGACACGGCAGCCTGCACAACACAATCAAGCTGGCTTGTGGTTCTGTAAAAACACAATTTTATGTTTGCTGAGTGGATTAGGGAAGCACATAAAAGAAAAATAATTTGAAAGCTGTGGGTTATCCTAAGGTGTGTCTCCAAACTACCAGAATTAAAACTATTGTGGTGTTTCTCCCTTACTTTATAGCAAAGTATTACATTTATTTTTGGAAATGCTGTAGGAAATATTTATAATTTCATTTTCTGTGTAGCAAAGAAAACAAGCATTTGTCAGGTGTGGCAGCTTGTTTTGTGGTGTGGGATGTGACAGGAAGGTTGGGATTTTATGTGTTTCTCTTGACCAATGCAGAAGGATTATGGAAAAATGAAAACAAAGGATGGTTCTCTTTTCCCAGCCTTTTTGATGTCACTTGGAGTGGTAGAGAGTTACCAAGTGGCATGGCATGCCACAGGGTACGAGGTACAATTTATGTGTGTGCAGTTGAGACATGGCAAGACCTGAATTTAAGCATTGTGTGTGGAAGAGAGGTCCCCAAAAGAGGGGTCTAAACTCCTTTCCATGGAACAGATACCCAAACCTCGGGTATTGTATCTGACATTTATCCCTGCAGTGGATCTGGATCACCACTCCCTTAAGGAGGTTGCATAACTTTACAAGGTTTCTTGAAGGTTTTAGAGGCAGCTGCAATAACAAAGACTGATCCAAGTCAAAGAGCACTGATGTGAACTGACCTGAAATTCAACTGCGACACCATCTCCATCCTGTGTTTAGACAAGAAGCTTCAGCAGTAGAACACATTTGCCTTTCACATCAGCCCTGCGGGGGACCTGCAGTTCCTGATGGCCGGCGTTAATCTAACCCTTACCTTGTCTCTCCTTCCAGCTTCACGTGGCTCTGTGGCCAGGTTCACCGCAACCTCCTGTCCAAGTTCACGGGCCAGGTCGTGGAGCTGTTTGACGAGGAGTTCCGGCACCTGTACGCGCTGTCCAAGCCCGTGCGGGGCCCCAAGACCCCTCCGCGCAGCCTCCCCTTCCTGTTCCGCAGGAGCTGGGCCCCCCCGCGCAGCCTCCCCTGCAGCGACCAGGGCAGCGCCCACACCCTCTCCGACCCCTTCAGCAGCCTCTCAGCTGGCAGCACCCACCAGAGCAAGCAGAGCCCGAGTACTCTCGTGTTCAACAGCAACTTCTCCCCCCAGTCGCCTCTGCACCGAGTCAATTCCTTCCACAGCTATGTCTCGTTCACTCCCCCGCCTCCACAGAAGGCCATCCAGCCGAGCTACTATCAGCCACACTACCTGGCCGACAGCTCCACCGTTCCCTACAACAACATGAACATTTACAGACCGATAAGGCTCAGGCAAGAGGAACAGAACAGGACAGGGTTAAGCTCCTCCTGGAGATGCCTGCACAAAGCTAACCTGTTTGCATAATAACCACCTTGTTTGGAAATGCAAGTAAATGTAGTGAGGACCTGTTTAGCAATCGCTTGTGTACTGATGAATATAGAAATTCTGTATAATACAAATGAGGATGATTTCAAGCCTCTTGTTTTGTTGCTTATGGATGCTTCATTTCCCTGATTAAAAAGTCAAGGCTGCTAATGTGTGAACCTCAGGTGCATCAGGATCCCAGGAAGAACACATCTGAATAATGCTGCTCACAGTGCAACACTGCTACTGCCTGTCAGCTGCCCCTGGCAGCATATTTGGGTACCAGAAGGACAGTAACTGTTTTTCTTATGTCCAGGCTACTGAAAGGGGGTAAGGCACAGTTTTACTACTTAAGCCTTTTATGCACTTGAATAAGGAGACTGAAGGCTGCTACTCCTGTGGCAAACAGAGACAAAGCTGGCAGCAACAGGCTACCTTTGTGCTGTCATCAAACCTTAATCGTGATTTAGGGGGACTCCCTTTGGGCTGGCAGGGAAGCACAGGTCCTGCCACAGCACTGTCACAGAGCTCTCTCTGCTTGAGCTGCACAGCAAGGATGGCTGTTCCCAAGGATTCTTAGGAAGAGGCCTGGTACCCCATGACATGGGCTGAGACTGACAGTTCCAGTTATGGAAGACACCTTAAATTCACCATACATTCACTTCCACCCGTCAGCAACATGGGTGTGTCCCAGCACACTTGGTTACAAACCTCCAATCCGACCAGCTCAGGGCAACTTTCCTTATGCAGAGCAGCTGTGAAGGGTCAGACTGGAAAATGAAGCTGAGTTAAAGAAACAAAGTCCTACTAGTAACACACCAGGACTGAGTTACAATTCATTTAATTGCACATGGATCTTTGAAATCCTTTCTGTGGTCGTTTGATTGAACACCAAGTTAGAGATACTGCTGAGTTCTTCATGGTGTCTAATTTTTGAAGATAAACTGGGTGACTGTAGTGGCCATGGACTGGAGTTACAAAAGAAGTTACAGAGGTTCAGCAGCTTGAACCAAACCAGAAAAACTTTCTGCCAAACAATCCATGAAGACTGAGGAACCTTCTGTAAGCAAAAGTAAGAAAATGAAACAAAGGATTTCCATCTGAAGTTACCAAGATGCCCAACAGCTGCTGATTTATCAGTAGATTTTTTTTCTATACCTGCTTTGTATCATCTTCCATGTGCCTCTAACAGAAAACAGAACCCTAAACACACTTGAACTTCTGGCCTGTTTTCCCTGACTTCTCACCTGCACGAAAAGGAATACAATTTAATTATGTAGACTGTGGATGATGAAAATTGTATGCAGGTGAAGAAGGTTTCTCATCCTTGGAAGAGCAATCATTTTGGAAGCATACCTGTAAAGTTTAAAGAACGTTATGAAAGGTGCAGGATGGACACTTCCTGCTCTAGCTTCAGTTATGGGTGTTTTAACCGGTACTACCAAATTTTGGAGTCCATTATAATAATCAACTATTGCATATAATTGTAAATTCTGTACATAATAACATTTTTTGGATTCCTTGGGGAGAGGGGAAATTTGATTTTCATTCCTATGATAATTCTACTTAATTATCTGAATATAGCAACCATTCAAATAAAAGAGAGGATGTTTTTTTTCTTCGTATTCTCTTGCCCTGGACACCTTACTCTCTTCTCTTTCAAAAGCTGAATGAGTCCCATGCAGTCAAAACCCAGAGGAAGAAGAAACATATTTTGTTTCTTCTGAAATCAACAGGAACAATTAAGGTGTCCTAACAGACTAAGATTTTTGTTCCAAATGTGGTTCAGTTCATTGATCCTTTTGTGGCCCAGTGGGATGGTACAGAGGGGATATGGGGAGAAGTTTGTGGACCTTCATGTCCTCAGGCCATGACCTGTGAAGTCCATGAAGGAGGTCTTTTCACCTCTGTGGGGCAAGACAGTTTGCCTACAAAAGTTTTGGAGAACACAGCTAATGAAAAGTTGGTAAGGGTCAAGTTAATAATCCCAAAGAACCACTGTGAGTAAGAGTCAATTTCAGCTGAATCAGGAAAACAACTTATGTTGGCTCAGACAACATCTGAACTTGAACATCAAGTGAATGAAATTTCAGTTTTGATGACAAACAGTCAGTTTACCATTTCAGCAATGAGTTATGCTAAAAATCCTAACAGGCCCCCACAACTTAGTGATAAAGGGCATTGTTTCTGGACAGCTGCAGAAACTCAGGAAGGCCATGGCAGGTGCTGACCTGCCCTGTCCATCTGCAGCAAGGGAAGGGCTCAGATAAACTCAGCTACCACACTGTGCACCTTCCTCAGGTCAGGATGACAGCAGGTGAGTCACCTGAGGGAAAGGATGTTGTCCAGAGGGAACTGGACAGGCTGGAGGCCCCCCTGAACCCCATGAAGTTCAACAAGGCCAAGTGCAAGGTCCTGCACCTGGGCTGGGGCAATCCACAGTACCTGTGCAGAGTGGGGGATGAATGGATTGAGAGCAGCCCAGAGGAGAACCTGGGAATGCAGGTGGATGGTTTACTGGACATGAGCTTTCACTGTGCATGTGCAGCCCAAAGGCCAAATGTGCCCTGGGCTGCATCCAAAGCCCCGTGGGCAGCAGGGCGAGGGAGGGGATTCTGCCCCTCTGCTCTGCTCTGGTGAGACCCCACCTGCAGTGCTGTACCCAGCTCTGGGCACACACCCTGTAACAGCCACTAATTACCTTCCATAGTGACTCAGGATCTCATCTGGGCTTTGCTGAGGCCTGTTGGATTCCCCTGCTGCCCTCCTATTTTGTCCTGTTCTGAAGGAAGATGATCTAGGTGGGGATAAAAATCGTAAATAAATGTAGCCTATACCAACCTCGAGATTATCCATAGAAGTGAGTATCTAATTAAAAGAGATTTTTTGTTTAGACTTTTTTAGAATAGGGGGACCTGTGGAGGGCAGCAGGGGCCTCCAACAGGTCCCAGCAAAGCCCAGGTGAGGTCTCAGAGCAATTTGGAGGGCAATTAAGTCCCTGCAGAATTGAAGAAAAGGCTTTCTGGAAGGCAACTCTGCCGTGTCAGAGCACCACTGGTGGTGGCAGTGATGGGAACACTTCTGTCAGGGCTGCTTTCTGTGCATGTCCCCACCATGGGAAGCAGAGAGTGGGCAAGTGCCACTGCCCAGGGGACTGCCATGCACCAGGAAAGGAGATTTGCAGGGCACTGTGAACCCATGGCTACACCCTGGAACTAAGCTGGATGAATAGGCTGGGCTTGGGCAGGGTTCTCCAGAGTGTTCTGTGTCCCTTCCCCAGCCAGAACTAGCCCTGCAGGTCTTTCAGCTGGTGTCCTGTCAGCAAGTGCTGCCCATTAGGGTGGTTTGGAATGTGCCTCCTGGTGCCCAGACCTAGAGCTCCCACTGGATCCCCCCGGCAATTGCTGCTCTCACTGGAGACACCCAGAGGAGCCTGTGCTCCAGGACATTTCCCACACTTGCTGCCTGTGCACCTGGGAGCATTTCACTAATGTTTCTTCCAAAGGCTACTTTCCAGTCACCTGGGACTTCACCTGACTTCCATGACTTCAAATATCATGGAGAATGCCTTGGCAACTCCCCCAGCCAATCCCTCAGGACTCCAGGACACGTCTCACCAGGTCCCACAGACTCAGGTGTGTTCAGGTTCCTCAGGTGCTCTCGACCCTGATCTTCTCTTACAGTGGACGGGACTTTGCTTCCTTTGCTTCCCCAGTCCCTGCCTTGAGAGCCTTCGACTCAGAAGGTGTGGAAGGAGAGGTTCCAGTGAAAACTGAAGCAGAAGACTCACTGAGTACCTCAGCCTTCCTCATTTCCATTGTTAGCAGTTTGCCAGTTCTTCCACAGGCTGCTGCTTCTTCTTTCTTTTTCCTTCATGAGACAGACAGTCCCCTGGTCTTACCCTGTCACTCCTCCTAGAAAACAAAGACCATCCAGGTGTCACTCCTCCCTCAACCATTGCACACCATACTCCTCCTCTTCCAGGACCCTTGCTATGGGGAGTAGTGAGCAGAGATTTGCTGCATGAGGCAGTTCTGCCTTACACTGTATCAGGTATCAGGCAGGAAGGTCAGCTGAGTCGTATCAAAAGAACCTCCCCAGGGCCAGTGCTCGGAGGGTCTCTGCTCCAGAGTCCCAACCACTCATCCTGATACAGAATTACATCCAGCTTGATGGGAGTCCTGAAGTCCTGTCAATTTTCTTCTATTTCCCAGAATTTCTGTCACCAGTGACCCCCGTTTTACCTTACATACTGAACCCCCTGATGACTGACGCAATCCCCAGTTTTAGTGCCTTCCCAGGGAGTGTGGATCTTGCAAGGACAATTGGGTGAACTCACCCAGTACTGGCTTGTGTCACATGCCACCACCACAGTCACCAGGTGGGGAGCCCAGAGTCCCACCTGGGTTCCCAGATTGCTATCAAAATCATTTGCTTGCACTTTTCATCTAGCTTGTGTATGTGTACCAGAAAGAAGGCAGGAGAACTTGGCACTACCTAAAACCCCTTTGCTACTGCCAGCAATAAAGGTGCCTCTAATCTGGGAGCAAAACAGGACTCCATGTTACAACCCTTGATTCCTCATTTTTACAATGACTGCCTGCTGATGAAAATAGAGAATAAATAAATTTGTTTTCCTTTGTTTCTTTGTGCAGCCTTTGCTTTTTCTCTCTTAAACTGTCTTCATTGTGAACCACAGGTCTTATTTCTGTCCATTTTATTTTCTCCTTCCCTGTGGTGCTGGGAGAGGAGGGGTTGCCAGAGCATCAGGGTGGGCACCTGGCAGCAGGCCAAGGTCAACCCCCCACCCAGTGACAAGATGACAGGTAGTGGCTTTAAATTTAAAGAGGAGAGATTTAGACTGGACACAAGGAAGAATTTTTTTATGGTTAGGGTGGTGAGGCACTGGAACAGGTTGCCCAGAGAAGTTACAGACGCCCCATCACTGGCAGTGTTCAAGGTCAGGTTGGAGAGAGCTTTGAGCAACCTGGTCTAGTGGAAAGCTCCCTGCCAACCCCCCAGGCAGGAAGGCTGGAACTGGATGACCTTTGAAGTTCCCTTCCAACCCAAACCAATCGTTGATTCTGTGATGAAAACTGTGTTAACGTTACTAATTACAGCGCTAACACGTTCCCTCACCTCAAAGCCAGCAGCAGTCAAACACTCAATAGCAAGATGCAAAATGGTGTTTGTAGACAGAAGTAATTTCAGGAGCACCAGAACCAGCAGCAGAGGCTCCTTCCCAAAGCACCTGGACCACAAGCAAGTGTTAAAATAACAAAACCTCAGTAACTGTTAGTGGATTCTCACTTGAAATTTGCAATACTAAAATTTGCTGTTTAACTCAGAATGGAGTACTGATGCATGTACTAATACCAACAATAATATCATAAAAGCCAAATCATGAAGAAATCTATTACAGGCAGATGTAAAATTATGCAGAACGTAGGAGCAACAATGAAGCATTCAATGCAAAATGGAAATGCAAAGTCCCTCTTGAGAAATGATCAGAAACAGAAAACTGGAGTTAGAAGAGGCACAGAAAAGGGAGAGGCAAGCCAAAAAAGGAGGAACAGAAGTGGCTGAGATGAGATAGCCAGGCAAAAATGGGACAAAGACACATTTTATAGCCCCAGTGCAATAAGCACTGGTTATTTGGAACAGTAACCATGTGACGCATTCAGAACAGCATTCATCTTCTTTTCTTCGCAGTAGTTAAACCCAACATTTTTGCTTTATTGTTATGTTTTAGAAAATACTGCCTGTTTTTAAGAGCTAGCAGTTGTCTTTAACTCTTGGAGCTGCCAGTGGGGAGTTAACCTTTGTGTTCCTAGCTTAAGAGACAATGGCAAGTCAAACAATCTGCACAGACACCAAACAGTTTCCAAATCACCTTGGCTAGCTGCTGTGTATTTTGGACATCTCAGTCGCAAAATGACAACGTTTGGCAAGTATTTAATTTGCTGCTAAAACAGTTCCAATGCTATTTGTGGCGCCAAAAAATTTGGTGAGTTTCCATTTAATGTCTATACAGACCTGGTCCCACAAAAGCTGTGTTCTGATGTCCTAATAGCTGAGACAAAACAAATTACAGCTTTTTTGTGCGACTACTCATGACCTTAAATTTAAGAAGAAAGTGGGAGATGCGTTTCATTTTTTGCTGACTTATTTAGCATTACGCTTTCCACGTTTGCTGTCTTTGCTGCAAGATTCTCCTGTTGATGCCAACACTGTAATTAATTTACAACACACTGTGGACAGTCTCCTCTGAAGAGTTACGACACCTCTTCGTGTTCAAAGCAAGCGCAGCCCCGCTGCCACCCGACTGCAGCGCTGCACGGACGCGCCCAGCAGGCTCCGCCTGGCAGAGCGCACGCATGACTGAAGCAAACCTTCTCTGGGGCATTCTGAGTGCACCAGTGCTCAGCCAAGGACACTTGCCAAGTCATCATCTTTTGTAACAAGCTGACCAGGATGTGGTTTAATCACATTAGCTCACCAAACTATCAAAAGTAATTTGACATGGCTGAAGGCAATATTCCATTTTTCTGGAGAAGTTTCAGCCAACTTAGCAGAGGGCTAAACCACACCAAGGGTTCAATTTCTTCATCAGTCACATGGACAGAGGGATTGAGTGCACCCTCAGCAAGTTTGCAGCTGACACCAAGATGAGTGGTGCAGCTGACACACCTGGAGGATGGGATGCCATCCAGAGGGACCTGGACAAGCTCAAGAATCTCATGAGGTTTAACAAGACAGAGTGCAAGGTGCTGCACCTGGGTCAGAGCAACCCCAGGTATCAATCCAGGCTGGGGGATGAACAGATTGAGAGCAGCCCTGCTGAGACTTGGGGGTGCTGCTGGATGAGAGCCTGGATATGGCCCAGCAAGGGGCACTGGCAGTCCAGAAAGACAAATGTGTCCTGGGATGCATCCAAAGTCCCCTGGGCAGCAGGGCAGGGAGGGGATTCTGCCCCTCTGCTCTGCTCTGCTCTGCTCTGGTGAGAGCCCACCTGCAGTGCTGCACCCAACTCTGGGGTCCTCAGCACAGGAAGGACATGTCCCTGTTGAAGTGGGTCCAGAGGAGGGCACAAAGATGTTCAGGGGGATGGAGCATCTTTCCTGAGGAAAGGCTGAGAGAAGTGGTGCTCTGCAGCCTGGAGAAGACTCTGGGGAGATCTCACTGGGGCTTTCCAGTACAGAAAGGAGGATACAGGAGAGCTGGAGAGGAACTTTTCACAAGGGCTTGTACTCACAGGGCAAGGAGGAATGGATTCAAACTTAAAGAGGACAGATTCAGATTAGATATTAGGAAGAAATTCTTTGCTCTGAGAATGGTGAGACACTAGAACAGGTTTCTCAGAGAGGTCTGGTGGAGGTGTTCCTGCCTGGCAGTGGGGTTGGAACTAGATCTTTAATGTCCCTTCCAATCCAAACCATTCTATGATTCGAGATAGGTTCCCTAATCAGTATCTTAAAGCTTTAAAATTCATCTAAAAGTAGCAGATACAATTCACACATGGTGAATCATCATTCAATTGTGAATTATTTAAGGTTTTGGCACTCTAAGACTTCAGAAAGAAAACACAGGAACACATGAAGAAAAGGGGCAGCAAAGTCTAAGAGACTCCTAGTTTTAAACTACATCCATTATAGAACACTTTTACAGAAAGCTACAGAAAAATTACGTCTCACAGTTTAAGAGAAGATGGAGGAAGAGCACACCATATATGTCTGAAATGTAAACTGTTTCAAGTGGAAGAAACTACAGGAGGATCTTTGCCCTCTTCTAGATGTCCAAAGCACAGAGCACCAGTGCTGGAGAAAGCAAAGCAAAGTGTTGTCACTATCACCTGAAAGCACAGCAGAAGGAGCTGGATGAGGCAGAAACAACACTGCCAGTTTTCACAGCAGAGATCTTCCTTGCAGGCTTTTACAAAGGACATGATCTGACTAAACACTCTTCAGTACATATAAACAACCTTGGCAGTTTTTCTCCTCTCTCATCTGAGCACACTGAACACAAGACTATAGCTTGTTCAATGCCTGCAACAAACACTTGGCTTCAAAGGAAGAAAATCTCCTGGTTTTAAGTTAAATATTTACTACTTAGATTTCCTTCCTAAAAGATATTGTTATTGACAATTTCTCAGCATAGATATATTTGAGATTTCTACCTATCCATCTCTGAACAGGAAATCACTATAATGTTACTCAAGAAATATTTAAAAAATTAATTAAGAAAATGGCCAATTCTATGGCTCTAAATGCAACATCAAATTTGATACCAAGAAACTTTCAAACTGGACATCAGAAAGGAAGTTTCCATCCCACCAGCACTGCAGGCCTCAAAAAAATCACAGGCACTTCAAGCACAAATTGGTGAGGATTATGAGGGAAAGCTATCTCTGAAAGCTTGATTTTACACTGAGTTCCTTATAATTTTAAATACAAACAAATCAGTGAACGAAGAAAAGGATGCAAGGTTAAGAGTTTAAATACAGAGATTTATATCTCTTCTTAAAAGAAATACAGTAACAATCATTTAAAAATATAGTATGAATTTTATTTCATGTCTCATGCCATAATCATTTGGAGATACAAGAATAAATACATGTTACTGAAGGTAATCTATGTTACTGAAGGTGGGAGATAAATATCTGAATAAAATTGTCTGTCAAAGTGGCATAAATCATCTTGGAGATTACCAAACCATTTGATTTCAAATTCCATGACTGAAGCAGTTACCAGTAATGACAATGCTGAAGGGCCTATGCATTTTACCTCACCCTGAAACTCCTCTTTTAGTTTTTCTGGTATAAGATCCTGCCCCATAGCCTGCAAAAAGAGCAAGAAAGAAGGGAATCAAGAAAATGACTTGCAGAAAAAAACCCATCAAACATGGCATTAGTAACAGGTCTTCACAGGCAAAGCCCTTGTCACATGAACCACACACCATCCTGGAGAAGTTTCCAAGCCACGAAGAATTTGCCTGCCTTGGCATTCTGCCTTCAGGGTGAGCTGAGACCAAAGCTCAGCACTGCACAGCCCCTCCAGCTTCTGGCTGCACTTGCACAGGGGATTTTCACTCCCAATAGCAGTGGAAATCAACGCCAGCTCTGCATTCAGTGCTCTCCTTGCATCAGCATCAACACTGAACTCCTCCTGGGGCATGTCCGAGCAAGGGCAGCGAGGAGAGAAGTTTCTTTCCCCAGCTTTTCCCAGCCTCTCCCAGCCCTGAGATCGCCTGTGCGCTGCTGCCCTCTGATGGATGCCGTCCCTCCGGCTGCGTGCAGCCCGGCCGTGGCTTGGCTGTCACCACGTTAAAGCTGCGATGCTGACAGCAAAGTCAGAATATCCCTGGCTTCATTTTGATCCTTACAATAAAATTAAATAGCACTAAAAATGTTTAATCCCTATGAAGATATTAAATGCAATATTGCTCTCCTCTGTTATTTTTTTAAAACTAGAATCAAGTACATTAAACAGAACAAAGAAATGCAAAATAAAGTCTCTGGCTTTTTCTGAAAACATTTAATACTTTTTATGCAAGTGTTTAATACTGCTGTACCATCAAAATAATCTTCACTTCCATTTCAAACTAGTGATTCACTTTGGGGCATCTAAAACTCCTGAGATAAAATGTGCATCCCAGGAAATGCACAGTGCTGATGCATCTGCAAATACAAGTCCAGCAGGAAACTTAACAACGCTGCACATTCCTGAAAGGAGAATCCCAGCAGATGAGAGATCCACCTGTGTGACACAGGCCAGGGCTCTACAGGCACCCCTGTCAGGTGCAGGTACCACTGCCAGCAGCCCGCCCAGCTAATTTCCCGTGCTTCCTGCCACAGCTAATTAGCTCAGGGGAGTGTCAATGAGGACAACTACACAGAACTGAGACCCTGCAACAATGAAACATCCTCTTACTTTGGTCATCAGCAGCAAGGAGTCTTCATCGAAACCAAGTAGAGCCACTTTGTCATCAATTTCTTTTTGACCTTTTCTGTTACTCTCTAGCACAAAGGACGACTGTTGTGACTGGGTAAGCTGAAGTAAAAGCCTGGAATGAGAAAGGCAGTTAAAAATCTGCACAGCTGGAAAAAGAGCAAGTCAGCAGACCTAAAAACAAACAAAATGTTTAATACTTTAATTAACACTTCTAATACTTTAAAGCAGCTCTTCTTCCTGACTTCTGCCTACTGCAAAGAGGTCAATACATGTGTATCAATTTACTATGGATATTGTATATCTGTGCTACAGAACTACTGAGAAGTATTTTTGAAAAACAATATGCCAATAGCTCTGGTTGCTCTATGCAAACATTTCTGTCCCCATATATTCATCACACCATTCAGAAGTGAGGCTGGGACCTGTCAGTCATCAGGTGTCCCATGCCCTTACTACAGCCTAACAAGACAGCAGCACATTTTTGCCTATGGAACCTGAAAAGCTACAAATGTGAGGGTTTGGACCAGTATCAAACATCCTCCCACACAGGCCAACTCTGGATTATTTTCTAGAAGTGTTCACCAGTTTTATGTTCCAGGCAGTGCCCCAGAAGTCAGAACCCTGAGCTGGTGAGGGTTACACACTCTGCCCTCCACAGAGGTTGATGTCACACAGGGTCCCATCACCAACTGCTCGACCAGCAAGAACAGTGGCAGTTTCCAGAGCCCTCCTCACACCAGGACTGTAAAACAAGGGGGCAGAGGAAATACCCAGGTTTCTACACGTTTGTCTCAAATCCACTGTCAGACAGATCACCAGTATTATGCTTATTTTACACTTTTATTTACAGAGAGACATTGCATCATCTCCTGTGAATTCACTGAAATTCATAACAGGCATTACTGCAGAGATAAATACCAGTTTTAGAGAATTTATTAGGGTCTGTAGAAGGGCCACAGAAGTGATCAAATGCCTGGGAAGCCTGACATTTGGGAACAGGCTGAGAGAACTGGATTTGTACAGCCTTGAGAAAAGAAGGCTCAGGGGAGACCTCCTCACCCATGTTTCAGTATTTAAAGGGAGGCTACAGAGAAGATGGAGACTCCCTTTATACAAGGAGCCAGATGGAAAAGATGAAGGGCAGTAGTTATAATGTTAATTCTGGGAAGATTCCAACTGGACACAATAGGAAAGTATTTTACAATGAGATCAGTCATTGGAATAACTTCCTCAAGAAGCTGTGGATTCCCCAGTGCTGGACACTTTTAAGATTCAGCTAGACTGAGTGCTGGGCCATCTTGCCTAGATCATGTTTTTGCCAAGAAAGGATGATCCTTGAGGTCCCTTCCAACCTGGAATTCTATGACTCTACAATATTTACCCAAGGGATCATTAGAACTTAGCAGTGTTATTACTGAAAAAGTGTTTAATTCAAGCTTTATGCAAAAAGAAAAAAAAACAAACTTGTTTATCCCATTTACTGAAGTTAAGTGAAGCTGGTGTTATAATAATGGTGTGCATTTTCAAGGAAAAGACTGAAGATCTGAGATGAAAACTTTCATTTGAACACTATAAACATCAAAATTTACAAATCTGAATTTCCCAGTTAAAACTTCACTGAATTTACAGATGGTTTGTTGGTTCCAAGTAAAAATGGAAAGTATTTTTAATTTATAAAGTATTCTTGTTTCAAAATTTGCATTAACATAGTGTAAAAAAGAATGAAACAAAAAAAAACTCTGATATTTTTTCAAAACTATGAGAGTCAATTATTCATGATGCATTAATAGAGAACCTTATTTCCTACAAAAAGCAATACTAACATCTCTTTTCAAATCAGAGGTGCAACTTATCTTCCACATATGTTTATACAACATCTACACCCCACTTAAAATCCAACAGACCTGCAAATATTAGACAATCTGCATAAGCCTTGGGCAGGGGAGAAGCTTATCCTGGACAAGTGTATCTGCAAATACAAATCACAGTAACACTCTGTGAAACTGTGCAGCCCAGCAAGGAAATGCCACCATTTGTAACTGTCTCAGTTCTGAACCACGCACACTGAAACAAGCAACACAAATTATTCATATAAATGTAGCTTCAATATTCAGTATCAGTACCAAATCAATAAACTTCTTCCAAGTAGCAATTAAAGTCTTCATCTCTTAGTCTGAGTACAGTTAAAAGCTCCTATTTGGTTTTTTTTTTATTTCTTAAATCTTGCCCCACCAGGGCAGTTATGAAGTGTTCTCTGTAAACATTTCTGGACATTCGTAAGATGCCTTTAAAAACATTAAATGACTGATAAGTTACTGAGAGGCAAGAGGGGGAAAACCATCCAAGATTATTTTAACAAAACCAGTTCCTAATTATCTCTTTGAAAGATTATGTTTTGGGGATTTTTGCTGTACGCAAGAGTTTCAGGAAGAGGGAAAAGGAAAGAACATTTTAATGCAGCCCTGTCAATCAGTTGTCACAGAGTTCATTTTCCAGCCTCATCCATTATGCAGATTGGGGTATTATTATAAAATACATTTTCACTCAAGCATGAGGCTTCAAGCAAATAAGACAGGTGGCACTCACAGAAGGAAGACTGGCTATGCCTTCCCTTTGGGGCACTTCTGCTACTGCATCTTTGATACCAGACCAGGGAACAGCAATGGTCTAGCAGGAGCATTTGCTGAAGAACAGACCCTTAAGTATATAATTATTTGAAAAGATTCACATTCTAAGCTCATTAAAAAACTCTTTACTTCTCAACTGTGCATGACACTGGTTTACTCTTTCCACTCAGATTCAGACTCTTCACAGCCACCACACTAAGTAGATTTTGGGTTTTAGATCTGAAGCAACAGCAGGATGCTCCTAATTTAGTGTTGCCAACTCTGAAACAAACATTTAAATTGAAAATGCAACTGAAGACAACAACTGGGAAAAATATGCTTTACATTGTTCTTGACTGAGAGAACTTAACATTACTGTAAGAATACACAGTTACCTTGCTCTAATAAATGAGGCACATGCTTTCATCCCAACTTTCTTGAACATGTTCTGCTTCCAGGACTTGGAGCCTGCGCATTTCTCTCTGTCTGTCCGTTCCAGTTCTCCTGAGGTGCAGAGGAATTCTTTCACCACTTGGCTGCTGGGACAAGGCACTGCATTCTCCCCCTTTGTTTCTGCAGCAACGCTGAACCGAGGGCCTTCTTTCTGGCCATCTGATCTGTGAGGCTGCAAATTACTCTCTCTGCCAGTCGATGTTTTGAAACTGCTATTACTTACACAAACCTCTTCAGACTGATTTAGATTTGCTTCTGGAATGACTAATGGAGACAAATTCTGTACAAGGCTCATATAAGCTTCAGCAAGTAACTTCCAGAACCAGGGATTGAAAGGATGTAAGCAGATCAGTTGCTGCAGACACATGATCTTTTTTTCTACATTTTCCAGACCCTGGTAAATGGAAAACTGCAGATTGAGAACCGTTGTTAAGTGATCTGTGTTAGTAGCGCTGTTTCTCTAGAAACAAAAGATAATAGATTAAAACCATGAGTAGAACAGAATCATCCTTCAGAGCCAAAGAAAATGTCTCCCTAAATAATGGCATACAAATATCACAAGGTAGTTTTTAAACTGTACAAAATGGTGCTCTTAATATGAAATGATACAATGGGATACAGATCTTGCACAATCAAGCTGACAGAATTCCCTCTGGCTGCCTTGTCCCAGTCTGAGAGGCAAGAAGGTCCTAAATGCTATCATTTGTTTATTTGCCTTCAGTGTTCTACAGCTGCCTTTATTTGCAGCATAAATACCTTTTATATAAAATAAAAAGCATCAATAATCTTCAAGCAGACTTCAGAGTCTCTGAACTTTTTCCTTTATGGGAAAAACTCAATTTGTGGGTAGATACTCTTCTTGGTGGCAGTTTGGCAGCAAGTATATGGAAATAAAAGGCAGTTTTGAACTATCACTTGTATAGTGGAAAGATTTAAGCACTCATTTATTCCCTTTCTTATAATTCCTATTACATTGCATTAATTCTGCCTGGCAGAGCATGATATTTAGTCCCTTCCAGGACTACCAGTTTCCCTGCACAGGGAGCTCATTGTGGTACAGGGTGTTCCAGTTTCTAAAGAGTGATTATATCTGCAGTGACAGTTACCCTCTGTTTACCAAATACTCTCAGCACTGAACATCCTGAAGGATTATACACATGAAAATTATTTTTCCAGAAAATGGTCCGTGTAAAAGAACTACTGGCAATGTTTTCATGCCCAAAGCCTAAAAGAAAGACTGCATTATTTACCATTGTTTCTGCAATATCCAGAGCCTCCTGGTGCCGTCCTAGGCGAGATAAACAGCGAGCCTGGCCCTCCTGGACATCGCGTCTCATTGCAATGTTGCTGGCAGGTAAGAGTAGCAGGCAGTCTGAGTACTCACACAGGGCTTTCTAGGAGTGTCACACCAGGAGAAGCCAACAAAACAGGGGAGATTTGCATTTAAAAGCAAGCCTGACAGCACATTTTCTTTAGACTACAGTCACAAAGGGAATTCAGAACCTCAAGTCCGTATTTGCATTTCTCCAGATTCAGCTGCTACCTGTGTGAGCCAGAGACTGCCCCAGCACCACTCAGCCACGTCCAGAGGGTGATGAGCAGCCTCAAATCTAACTCATGTTTAGGCCCAAGCAGGATTCACCACATCTGTCCACCTCTCTCCCACCATCCTTGATCCAGAAGAGATCATCTACGTTACACAAGGCATCTTTGCCCTTAGCTCAATGATCTGAGTGCTCATCCCAAATCCGTGGGACTTTGTTTCAAAACCATTACATTCTCCATGGGAAGGTCTGAACCTGCAAGTACCTCACCTCAAATAATCAATAAGTCAGAGAATGCCACAAGGAAGGTGAATCTCCATCGTTCCTGTAGGCTGGTTTTAATGTACTTGAAATAAATATTAATTGGGGTAAGGAAAAAGGCAAGAATGAGCAATACTTCTGCAGCTTAATGCTCAGGGCACTCACCAGGACTCCAATTAACATTTAAATACATTAAATTAAGTATTCAGTGAAGCTAAGTCTGGAATCTTGATTTCTTTCCCTTTGTGTAAGTGCTCAGAGAGAAGACTAAAGAGCAGTGCTCATTCTCCCATCTCCCAAAATGAGTATTTAATTATTCCTTGCAATCTTTAATGGTTCTAACAGACAGAGCTTTTAGGAGACACACCCTAAATACTTCCTAGCAAAATGGCTGAAATATTTTTCTTTCCTGATGCTCAGCTCACATTCCTTCTTAAGCAAGAGAGGGAGCTCCCCTCTGCCCAGTGCATGCAGCAGCCACTGGTGAAAATGGATCAGAGGGTTGAGGACAACCCTACTTGCCTTGTTATGTGACAAAGGGATATGACCTGGCAAGGTTCAGGCATTATGAATCCCAAGCAGATTCTACAGTTTTCTATATCCTAAAAACGGGCACAGCTTAGATCACTGCTGTCCTTGACATTTCCTATCCAGTGCCTATCCTGAAGTAAGAAACTGACAATGAGAGGAGATTACTACCCCTATTTACTATTTCCAGCCCCCTTTCTAAGATCAGTGTTTCCAAATCTGTGATTTTATGTGCAATCAAGCTCTGGTTCTTGTTCCACCAGTGATCTAGGTTAGCAATAAAACCGAAAACATTTCTACCATGAACCACTGCAACAGAAAAGAGTTAGGAAGCAATGGTCTGTTCTGTTTAGCAGACCTGAGGAGGTGTTATTCTCCCCTGACTGGGAACCACAGCAAGGAGAAATCTGCTTTTCCTGAGGGTCAGCAGCTATGTCTGACCACAGCCTGAGGCAGCTCTGCTATCAACACCCTTTTATGAATCCCTTCAGGGCATCTCAGCTGAGACTGGAGAACATCTGTCAGTATACACAGGGCTGCAGTGGTGCTGGAGTAACATTAGGATCAGTGCCAGCTGAGGTACAAAAAGATCTGCAAATCCAATAGGCAAGGCGAAAGGAGTAGAGTCAGAAGTCAGCTGGAGGGCTTTGAAATCAGGGAGCCTGTAATGCAAACCACGGGCTGGAACAAGAAGCTACACTTGAAACAAGGACTGGACATGTTGATTTCAACAAGGAAACAAGGCAATGAAAGACCAGATCCTGCAAGTAGGCCTGCAAAAGAGAGCATCGCTGGTGAGGAATGCGGCTCAGGACGCGCACAGCGAGGACAGGTGTGGCAGCACGGCGGGCACCATTCGGCAGGCACAGGTACAGCCCGGCCTTCCGCAGGCAGCGCAGCCGGCCCAGACCTGGCACCGGCGAGGCAGAGGCAGCTCCGCGACCGCCAGGAGCCCGGCGGCCTCCAGCGTTCATCTGACAGCGGGGGGAGCTCCGAGAAAGCTGACGCGCAGCCCAGCGCCGCCAGCGACCTGACAGCCTTTGTGGCACACGGCATTACCGCCGGGAGCTGGGAAACCCACACGCCAAACCCCGACCAGGACCTCCCCGGCCACAGACCCCGCTCTGCTCGCGGCTGAACTGCTGCGAGGCGCCCGCCTGCCTGCGATCAGTTCCGGGGCAGCGCCACGCTCTTGCCCGCTTTGCTCCATGCTGACCCCCGGATGGATCGTGGCAGAGCACAGATCTCCACCGCGGCCCGGCCCGGCCCTGCCCGGGGCTGCCACGCGTTCAGCGCGAACCAGGAGCGGGATTAACCGCGGCACCGCCGCCAGACCCGCAGGCCGCAGCGCACAATGCGCGTTCACCCTGGCACAGCACATCGGGGACTGCAGGACCGCCCCGCGCTGTGTCCCCACAGCTTCCCCGGCCCGCGCCAGCGCCCTGGAAATACCTCGAAGTCCCGCTGCCGGAACGCCCAGTCCGCCCGGAACTTGCTGCCCGTGACGCCGCCGGCGCCTTCCCCATCGTCGGCCGCGCTGTGGAACCACTGCGGGCACACAGAGACCCGTCAGGGGCCGCGAAACCTCCGCGCACACACAGCGCACACACAGACCCCTCAGTGGCCGCGNCCGTCCCCGCCGCCCTCCCGCCGCTCCCGGCTCGGCGCGAACAGGGAATCCTCGAACTCGTGGCCCAGCGCCGGCTCCACCGCCGGCTCCATCGCCGCCGCCGCTCCCGCCGGCCCCGCTCCGCGCGGGGGAGGAGTTCGGTCACCGCTCACCGAAAGGGAAGTGCTGGGAGATCTTCCAGTAAAGAGCGGAACCGGAGTCCCGCGCCCTGATAAATTAACTGCGTTATCGTGGAGGTGCTCTGTTAGCATCCCGTCCCGGTAACTGCGTAGGGCGAGTGGGAATGTGCTTTAGTAACTTTTCTGTTTGGTTTCAGTTCTGTCTCAAAGCAGAAGGTGTGTAACCTGCTCTAGGTGACCCTGCCTTGGCAGGAGGCTGGACTGGATGATCTCCAGAGGTCCCTAAAAATGCTGTGATTCTGTGAAATTTCAGGCTTTCCACGAAAGGCTTTCCCAGAGCTGTGCTATGGGAAACGGGGACACAAGAAAGTGAAGACTGACCCTAGACTTCCTTCAGGATGCCAAGGCACAGGCACCCGGGTGCTCATTGAGAGCTCTACATGCCCCAGCTGTCTGCCCTGCCTCATGGTACTGCTGTGCACAGTGTGCTGTGTTTTAAGGGTACTGGTGTGCTGTTTCCTCCCTCCACCTTGCCAGTCTGGCCATCCAGGAAGGTCCATTTTGTCCCATCTAATCACCACACAAGTTTGGAGAAGGTGAGCTGAAAAGTCATCCTTGTGCTTCCTTAGCCTGCAAAATGGACTAATGAACTTGTCTGTACCAGAACACCTTATGATGCCAAAGCCATGCTTGTATAGATGATTTTAAAGGGTTCCTTCTAGTAGACATGTAAAACACGTGGTTTGGTTTTGTTACGGTTTTTTTCCTTTTTACCTGCTTAAGATACCCTTCCATACCAGCAGAGCTGTGACTGGATGTAGCATGACCTGGCATAAATGCCAGGGTAGGAACTGAACTGATCAGAAAAATAAAAGCAGATTGATGTTTCTTTTGCTTGTAAGCTTGCTGTTTGGCAAACAAGCCCTCCAGCACAGAGGAAACTGTTCAGCAAGTAACTCTTGAGAGAACCAGGAGTTTGCTTGACATGCTTCAGTCTTTCTGTTACAAGAATCAAGGTGGGTGAGGACAGTCACTTGTATATGCACACCAAAACCATCTGGCTTCCTGCTGCCTGCAGACCAGGGCAGGCAAAGCACACGGGGGTCACACTGTGGAGGTTGGCACAAGAGTCTGAACAGTTTCAGCACCTGTAGTGCTCCTCACATACACTGGACACACACGTTCCCATTCCCCCTACTCCAGGACTGCAGGTCACGCTGCAACACACCGGTCTGATGAACAAGGCACAAAGGTAGAAAGACAAGTAAGCACAAATCAAAAGGAAGAAAATCCAAAGAAAGAAACATGAGTAGTCAAAGTGAAATGTGGCCCCAGCTCAAAGTAAAACAAAAAGCAAGATATTCCCAGGGGCAAATCCCACAGCAGCTGGTTGGCTGCCAGCTTGGATTGCAGAGTCCTCCAGGGTTGGGGGTTTCAACCATCGTTTCTTCTGAGGATACCAACGTGGTCTACAAAAGGCTCTGTGTTGCAATGCAGAGAATGCCTCTGTCTGGTAAATCAGTGATAGGAAGGCCATGATTCCCGAGTGCCACACAGGGGGCCTAGCAGCTGACCGTGTGGTTTCAGTTGTAAGTCATGGGCAAAGTATTGCCTCTCTTCATTTCTTGTTTGCCTGGCTCTCCCCTGCCCCTGCCTCCTGTCAAGACATTTAAAAAGCTCCTCATATATTAGTTACAGAAAGGAAAAAATGCAACTTTAAGAAATCCCTCTGCCTTGTCAGCACTGGAGGTTTGCTCAATTTCTCCCCCAAGATCCAACTCATCAGTGTAACTGCCAGAATACAAATTCTCACTGTACTTAAGTAAAGCTGTTTGCCCGAGTTTGCATGGCATGATTTGCCTTGATGCTGTTAGCCTTGGCTTCACAGAAGAGAAAACATCATCCCTGGAAGAGGCAGCTTTGAGGGACTCAGATATACGAGCCCTACAAGAGCTTCTGCAGCTGCCCTGTGTAGGCAGCTTCAGGGATAAAAAGAAGCTAGAGATGAGTCTCTCCCTAAAGGCAGCCAAGGTCTTACTCCACTGCCAGCCAGCAGCTCGGCACATGAACTTTGGACTGATAAAAATGGGCTCCAGTAAGTTGTGGCCTGCAAGCGAGTTCAGCGCATCAGCAAAGCCATTGTGGCTGCTCACACGAGCGTGCCTCCTTACGGCTCAGTGAGGGGCTGTGACCCAGCTTCACCCTGGCTGAGCAGGGGACAGGCCAGCGTGCTTCATCTGGCAGTCAGGGCGAGCCCAGAGACAGCCCAGCTTGTGAACACAACTCCAGAGACAGGCAGGGGCTTTTCCACACCGTCCTACTGCCTGAATGTTCTGGCCGGGAAAAGAAAATGCAGTGTGGAAGACAGAGTTTGTCTAACGCCCTTCTTCTCCCCATTTCCCTGTCTACTCTGAGGCAAAATTAATTCAGAAGAATCCTCCTCCAGTGTTTCTTTAATGACTGATGTTATTATTTGTACTGTGATAGCCTCCACGGGTCCCCACCAGAGTCCAGCCGCTCTTGCTGCAGCACAGACACACCACAGAGGCTTCAGAGACCTCTGAGCACAGGCAGCAGAAACAAGAAACCTCAGTGGGCAGCTAGGGCCCTACCTTGGTAGGCACTACCCACACACATTGGCCAGGAGTAATGCAGCTCACATGGCTTCAGTAAAATACACTGGAAAGCAGCTGCCTTTGGAAGAAAGCAGAAGAGAGAGTAGTTCTCTCCTCAAAGCAAGAGAACTGCCTGTAGTGAAGAGGCCAAGTAAGGCCCACAGGCAGCATTCCTCAAAGGATGGGGTGGTTCCTGAATTGTGAAGTGTATTCTTCCAGATATTGTGAAATACTCATACCTTGAGGGAAGATTGGATAGTCATAACATACACTCTTCCCTAAACACACTCATGAAAGGAGAAGAGCAGCTCTTTAATTGCTGACATTGTCTCACTCTGTCCTTGTCTCTTCCCTTTTATTTAGATTAAAAGTTCCTTACAGTAGAAACCATCTTTCATCTTCTTTGCATGGTGTCACACATAAGGGGATATTGTCCATAACTACTGTGAGAGTAATACAAATAACATTTCATGGTTTGGGGCAGACAGAGGTTATGACTACTACAAACTGCAAACAAAAAAAGCTCTGATCACCTCAGATGAACTCTAACATAACTTACAATGATGGCAGGAAGTTCTAGTTCTAGTTAGACACAACAAAAATTTAGTGGGGATCAGAGGGGTGAATTGTGGAAATCAAAAGTATGAACTGTTTGTTGTTAGTAGAAGTCAAAAGCTTCTTGGGGTCCTTAGGACAGACAGAAGATGCTTCCCCCAAAAGATGGTTCCTTTGCCTGCTCTACCTTAAGATAGTGTGACCTTTCAAGCCCCTGGCAAGCCATATTAACTAGAACATAATCCATCCCCCTCAGGCCTCACAAAACCCAATAAAGTTGTTATTGCCAAAAGGGTGCACTGCACACAGATGTGTTCAGCTATTAATGGGTTTTGCAACTATTTTTTGTCTAGTAGGATAAATGATGAGCAGAATGAGTATGCTCTGGGGCTTGACCAGAAAGCTGTTTGAAAAGAGGAAAAAACCTTTCTGGAAAGAAAGAAAAAAGTGATCAAGTGCTAGAAAGAATCCTAAAGCAGTGATCTTCCCAGGCAAGCAATTTCCAGTACTGATGTGATCATGTGTCTGAACTGTTTCACTCAGCCATGTAGTCCAAGCACTGAGGTTGTACCTTGATGGTCTGTGAATACAAAAGTCATGGCAAAGGGTGGTATCTCCCATCTACTGCTCTAACTGGAAAAACAACCAACAGAGTCCCAGGGCTGGGCATGGTGAGGTTTGTATGCTTCCTTCAGTTTTATCATTTTTTCTGAAAACTCATTAACTTGCCCTTGCCACTGTTATTCTTGTTGCTTAATTGCTACTTGTCATGAAAACAGGCCACAGGGACCACAGTGCATTCGTTACTTCTCTAGGTTAAAACTTTCCCACTGCAGTTTTCAGGACTGGGCAGGACAAAGCAACACTGGTGGCAACTCCTCTAGGACACCATTTAAGACCTTTTTTGTAACAACACTGAGTCAACTGAGCTTACTTAACTATAATATTGCTGTCTTGCAGGAACAAAGAAAAACAGATCAAAAGAATTAGGAAAAAGAAGCTACACTAAAGAAATACACCCAGGGCTTCAGACCTGCCCTTCAGTGACCATCACAACTCAGTTTTTTTCAGGCCTTGCTCTGTTTTTCCATAGGGAGGTTGTCTCCACATGGAAAACAACCAAACAGTTGATTCTGCAGTGCCTTGTTTCCCATACAGCTTTTGCACTGCTGGAGAGGACTAGTGGAAACTGCTATTAAATTTAGCTTCTATGTCTTCTTACTGCCTTATACCAGTAGCAGTGCCTGCAGGAAGTGTGAGGCACAGCAGAGGAAAGGCACTGCTCAATGAACACATGCAAACAAAATGCAGAAATCCAGAATGGACTTTGCCCACAATTGCTCCCCTCCCCCAGTATCTGCATGAGAATCACATTTAGAGCAAAGAAAACCACAAAACATAAATCAGTGCTGCAGGTTTTAACTTTGTGGTGTCTCTAGGAAAAATGATGAACCCCTTCTGTAACAGGGCATCTATGGGGCTCCAGTTCTGCATGTTGTGGGTGCCAGGTGTGATACTTGCAGAGAAATCCTTGCAGCTGGACTTCATCTGGAGGCTCTGGCCAGCTGCTGGAAACTCCAGACCTGAGAGCAGTTACAACTGCAATACTGTTTGTACCATCTCCGGTTCAGAACACGTCATTATTCCACGCTATTTTGTGGGCTCTCTTCCTTGTTAGTCCCTTAAGACAGGCTTTACTGAAGTTATGTTTTTTCCCTCTTTGGCTCTCATTTAGGAAAACTGAAGATCACTAAGAGGAGAATTACTGCCAACACTGACCTTTATTTTCACCCAAAGACACAAATCAACTAGGTGTGACACACATTTTCATTCCCTTTTTCTATCTTTTCTTTCTTCTACCAAATATTTTAAGGCAATGAAAATCAGCTCAGCACTGAACCTGTAAAGAAACACACATGGGAGAGAAATTAGTTACAATGCTAGTAGTTCAACATTACAGCAGTAGAAACATATATTCATATATTTCATTTTACAGTATTTGAAGTGCAACAAGTCATTTAACCACCAAAAATGTTAGAAACCACCATTTATCTGAGACTAAGGAGCACCACCAGCAATATTTCAAAGCAACACCAAGCCCACAGGGAACAATTTATAGAGGGGACTTTCTGGCATACAAAGGAAAAAAGGCAGTACACAAAGTGGCTTGGCATTTTAAATCAGCAAAAATAGTAGTTGATAGCATTGTTATGAAAACAAGTGCAAGCTGAAAGATGCTGGGTAGAAGGGGCAGGGAAGGGGGAAACAACCCAGGGCTAGCTGAGCTCTTGTGAAAGTATCTACTGAATTGCAGCATTTTGGAATTGCTGATAACACTGTAAACAAAAAAGGTACCTTTAAAGAAGGTGACAGCATGCATAACTTGGTGCTTCTTGTAAGTCCCTCATTAGCTGATGGATTCTTGAATAGAATTATTTACCCAGTGAAACTATTTGGCTGAACACCAAGCTGTGGTGACAACTCGTGCTCATCTCCAGTCCTGTGCTTAGGTCACTACTTCAGCTAGAGAGGTCATTTCTCAGACTAACAGTAGCTACAGCACGGGAACGACTCTCGCACTTTAAACATCTTTTCCTTTGCTGGGGATGCACGTGTAAGCACAATGCCAAGCCCTGCAGGAAAATCTCAGGCTCGAGTTCCTCCAGTTGTAGCTCAACAGCTGGAATAGATGGGTGTGATGAATCACACCAAAGCAAGACAGTGGCACTGCCTCTGACAGGGAGTGGCAGTGAGCGATGGCAGGTTGGGCTCACAGGAGAAGGGCAGAGCTCAACTGCAGCTCTTTCCTCAGATCCTTCTCATCTCGAGAAAAGACACATGTTAAAGCAGCTTGTCCAACTGACAGGGACTTCACTGAGGAGGTGGTTCCTACTCACCCCTACTCTTCCCATCCTGAATATTTTAAATGCCATAATAAAAAGCATCTGCTGTAAGGAGGAAAATCACGTGAACGTCCCTGGGCTGCTGACACGGCAGAACAGTTCAGCAACAAGCAGCTGTACTGACTCACACGTGAAGCTGACCTCACACTGGCTCTTCAGCCAAGTCAGTTCTCCAAATTCAATGCATCTGAGGAATTGCTGAAATTCTGTTTTGTGTAACAGGGGAAAAGATATTTGAGAAGATCTGGTTTGTGACATTTTCATACAGACATGATTCCTGGTTTCCATATCACCTCTTAAACCCACACACACTCAGTAAGGAGACATTTATTCCATTATTTCTGTTTTCAAATTTTTGGTACAAAGTTTATTTTCAGAAGTTCTCACATGATCCTTTCTTCTACCAGCGTCTTTAGGATTTTTCTATCTCTGATTTATTTTCTTTATCTGTTGAAGCAAAAGCAATAACTTCTACAGAAAGCAATAATGGCAATATTACAAATATTTTACAGCAGCATCCATTCGTTTCTTTGCCTCAAAAAAATAACAAAAATAAATCCAAAGACAAGATCCATACAGCCACAAAGGCTTAGGTTTGTAATATCCAGAAGTATGCTGCATTCCCATATACGAGTTGTACAAGTCCAGCACAACTTTCCAAGTTTGTGCAGAGCCTGATAAATAAGACACAGAAATATCAGTTACATTATACTGTTTCTAAGAACTTTTACTCTGTAAAATGTTTGGTCACTCAAAGCTATAAGCTTAATCACATATCAAAGAACACAGGCAATAAAGCCCATCTTACTAAAACATAGTATTAGGCCAAACAAAATATAAGAGGACAAAATCTAGTGGTCACTGAAGCCTCTTCAAAAAAGGTCTAAAACAGAATGTTTCCATCATGTATCAGGATAAAAACGTACTGTATTAAAATTTGAAATTTTTTTTTTTACAAGCTGTCTTTTAATCAGTCTTCTATTTACAGTGCAGAACTGCCAACTGCAGTAGTTTAACTTTGGCACAACACTAAGTTCCAATCCTTTTGAGTATTCAAGTCCTGTGTGTGTCCAAAAATTTTCTTGGTTTCACGAAAGATTAGGCCCATTCACAGTTAACCAGTTATCTTGAAATTTTTCAAGAATTGCTTCCCCTTCACCACACTGGGCAGCTACAAAGGAAAGACACTGTAAGCTATTGCATCATTCAAAAGAAACTCTTCATTCTGAACAGTGACAGTATTGTTGCTTCCTTTAATATCACATACACCAGACAGATCACACAGACGGCTACATACTGGACACCTTTCTAAAAACCTTGCTGGTCGTTAGTGAATCATCTTCCTCATACTTCAAATACATAACAATGCATTAACTTAATTTCATTTCACATGTCAAACAGGACATTTAAATATATTGCAATATATTATAGAAAATTGCAAAGCGCCATCATTTCTGTAAACGAGACTGACACCTGTTCACTCTCCTGTGCACATGAAGAGCAGTACCTAGTGCCACATTTTCTATACAATATAAAGCCTTCCCAGGTAGGGCAACTCATTTTAGTGCATTTCTGTACAGACTGTAAGCATACATGCAGATAGCCAACTATGCAGAGTTGGAAATACTTTTGTAAGCTGAAACTGGAAGATGGGGGGAACATTCTGAAATCACAGCAGAGCTCTTGTGGTTGATCATTTCGTAGCACAGATGAAGACTTGACTCTTCTGTCATTCTAGCAGATTCTTTAGGGACAGTTTCATAATTGTATCTGGTATTGAATAAGCATAAGGAAATACTTTCATCAACCGGGACACAAGTATTATGTGTCCTAACACATTCTAGGTTATGCACAGTCCAATGTTCACACAGTAACCCTATCTCTAAAATACTTGAGAAAACCCAAAGCATTTTTATGCCACAGTATTATAACCAAGGATCAGTTACTTTATTCACCACTGTAGTGCTACCTGCTCTAAATAAAAGAAGAAAAAAGGCCTCATTTCCCAACAAGCATCAAGTTGGAAGCAGAGGTCAGTACCATTGCTAACCACAACACAAAGATCAGTGCTGCAATCCAGCCAGAAGATCTCTCTCTAGAATGTCAGATGTCTGCAGTGTCAGCCACTGCCTGCAAGTCAGGGCAAGTCAGTGGAGCTGGGGTGCAGTTCCTCTGAGCGACTCCAGGCACGCAGGATGAGCAGCTGTGCAGTCCTTGCTGTGCTCACTACCTACAGTGTCTTGCCCCAGTGCAGACATCAACAGGCATCAGACCTTAATTCATGGAAAGTGCTATGGGACGCTCAGTTATCCCTCTACATTTTATAATATTGGTTTTGCAATGACTGTTCACTGAAAAGGTGCAGATGCTCTTCACCACAGAAAGAGAAAAATCCCCAAGAACTCCAACCATTAAACTTGGAAATACTGGCTATAATCCACCTGTGCTTCACAATATCCCTTTTTAGAAGTGGGGGAAAAATGCAGAAATTCAAGTTATTGTGTGTTAGTAGCCATTAAGGGGATTTTTCACTTTCTGTTGAAATTCTTATTTCAAAATATTTTCCTACAGAATTTTAATACATCAGCAAACCTCAAGTAACTTGACCTGGTAAGTTTGTGTCATGCTTCTTGGTAAATCTACTTATCCTAGGATATCACCAGCTGGATGGAGAATACAGATGTAACCTAGCACTGTTCAGTGCAGGGAACTGAATCCTCTACTAGCCCTTCCCCTCTTAAATTTACACAATCATTCCAGGCATTATAAACAACTCTCAAAAGTTTTACTGTTCTCTGGTCATTGATGCTATCTCTCTATTATTACTACGGAATGCAAGCAAAATTGTTTTAAAAGAAAAAAATAAATTAAAGAAAATAGCTATATTTCATTGCACTCTACTTTTGTGCCTTCAGGTTAGGGCAGGGATATTTAACACTACAGAAGCTTAAAGATTATCTTCTCTCCTTGGGAGATATGAATATAGACAGGTATTGGACTCAGGTGGAGGACACGAATCGGTACTACCATATTTACAGAAGCAAATACTGACATCCAGCCTGAATACACAGTACTCTGTTAAGTGCAAAAGGGAAAATGCTCCCACCTTAAACCACAGCCTGGTTACTCAGCAGCCAGAGATCACTTGTCAGAGTTGCTGCTGTGCTCTCGGGTCAGAGGAAAACGGGGGAGGAGAATGTCTGCATCTTTGGGCTTTCTGGCCTACAGGGACCATGTACAGCCATGAATCACTTTGTATGGGATCCAGAAATCCTTTCTTTGCTCTGTAGAGGGGAAGGGAGTGCATTTGCCTGCCTCAAGCATTTCTTGGAGAGCAAAAGAAAATATTGTTTTGTTCAAGGTGAGCAAATCATCCATTAGAAAATTTTTTCATTTCATGTGTGGACATTGCACGAGTTTCCCAATAATCAAAGTCAGTCAGACGCATTACATACAATATAATGAAAAAGCAATTTTCAACGTAGTACCAGACAAGGTTAAAAAAGGCCATGGCCTCATTTACTATAGTGTATTAAGAGACAATACACTACATTCTAATAATCAGGTACTAGGTGTATTTCCTCTTCTTTAAACAAAGAAGAGATTTCTATGTGCTAAAGAGTGACTGTAATAATTTATTCCTTCTTTCAGAACAGAAAGAGTTAAATTTGTTTCGCTTACCAGCTTCTAGGAAAGTAAATTCTGCAGGGCAGGCAAAAGTCAGAGCCTTCAAGCTTCTGCGTTTTCCCTTCTGTTCACTTCTTACAAGCCAGCACTGTTAGTTCATTCAAACCTCCAGGGGAATATAGGCCTGACTTTCTTTTTTCCAACACTAACTTTGGGGTCACTGAGAGGTGATACTGGGAAGACAGCACTGTTTAAGATGGAACTGTGCTCTTTCACTGCACTCAGAAGTGAGAGTGAAACATGCCATGCAGCAGCACGATACTGTGATGGTGGATGTTGTCTCTGGTTGTAACACTGCTTTCTTTCTTTCTTTCAGCTCTTTTCCCTCTCCATTCTGGTACAGGATTATCTGTATTCTCTCTTTAGCTGAATCCCAGAGACAGCACAACTGGCATCATGAGAGCAGGTAGTCCTGGCAGAACCAGCAGATGAAGATAAATGCACTACCTTAGCTCTACAGGAACTGATGCTCACAAGTGAATTCTGATGCAGTGGTCTCAGCAAAGACTGAGAATCCAGAGTAAGATCTAAGCAAGATCAGAGTTTCTACATCTCAACATCAATGACAATCACTGAAGCCTGGCTCATAATGAGCTCAAACCTAAGAGGTGAAGCTCCACTGAAATACAAAAAGCATACCACAGGTTCACCTAGACACAGTCCTTACCATGAGGGAAAATCAAGAAAGTCACATGAACACTCACCCCATGGCAGATCTATTTTCTTGCCCCTTCCTTTCCTATTGCCAGTATAACTCAGTCCAAATGGCTTCCAAAATACCTTGCAGGTGTGCAGAAACTGTAATAGGAAGCCAGGCTTGGAGAGGTGCACTGCTGATGAGCACAGAGGTGCTCAGAATCATAATAAATTAGGACACTTGCTGATGTGCTTGAGTTCAGGCAGTTTCCTGGATGTAGAACGAGAAGGTGCCATATCCTTTCCCACCACCAGGCTATTTCTGTTCCTCTCCGTGTCTGTACAGGGCCCACAGCAGCCTAAGGGTGGCTGAGATGAATCTGGGCTAAACCACTGTTACCAGCAGCTCTGAGTTCCCACCAAGCATGACCACAAATCAGAGGTACAACTGACCACAGAACTTTCCACTGCTTCCCCTGTCAGTCCTGACGTGGGAGGCCTCTGGAAGGAGTTTGCTTCTCTCTCGGTACGCAGTGCAAATATACACATGCTGTAAACATGAAAGAGACTGGTAATTAATGGACTCTGCTCAAACAGAAGTAACAGTCAGACTATGGGCAATAATGAATGCACACAACTTCTGTCTTCAGGCTGAACCCGCTCAGATTTTCCTCATCCTTGGCACAACTGAAAGGCTTAAAATGTGCACACAGCCCAAAGGAAACGTGTACACTCTGCATCTCTCACTACCTGATCCACAACCCATGGTTTAATTGAAATTTTATCTTCTGCAAAGAGATAATTTTCTCATTGGGCTCTAAATACTGGTATAACCAGTGGACTACATGGAACTCTAATATTTACAACTGAAAATCTGGCCCAGTATGCATCAGCCACTGTCTCTGACCATTCTCTCTCTGACCATTCTACTGAAAGAAGACCTCCAATCCAACTATATTTAGTCTGATAAACAATGTATTTCCTCTTCCTGTGTTTTTCAGACCAGATGTGCTAAGGCCTACCATTGTAGCTGAGTATTATTTAATAGAACTCTGCCAAAGTGGAAAATATCCCAGTTTAATCACGTAATTAACTTGGATCTTTATTTTTTTTCCCCATTTTTTAAAGATAGGATTCCTAGCTAACCTAAATAAGTCTCTGCTAACAAAAATGGAGATATTTATTTGGACAGGCTGCTTGGTTGTTCTGGGTTTTTGGTTTTTTTTAAAGAAAATTAATTCTGGGTCAACTTCAAGGATTAAGGCAACTCCAGATTTTGCTTGCTAGAGGCATATTCCCAAGGATTTGGTTTAATATTTTTGGAAACTTAAAAATAGCATCTCTTTTCCTTCTAGCTTTGTTCTTTCCTACTCAGCAAGCACAGATTTTTGACCCTGTATTCCCAACAGAGCTTGAAGCTAGCGTGAGTCTTTCTTGTATCTGCTGGCATCTACAACAGCCTCATCCACAGCATTACCAGACAAAAGAGAAGCCCTCCCAACCCTATGCTGGACCAGATCTTGAGCTCTCTTGTACCACCTCACATGCAGAGTCATAGACACTCCTGGGAAATATGCTGACAACATGGGTTTGCTTTGCCCCACTCCAAAGTTAAACTGAGGGATTCTTGGCTATTCCTCTCTAGCAATGCTGGCCACTTTGTGTCTCACCAATTTGAGCCTTGGAAGCCAGGGAATAGTTTCATCATCAAATTCATGACATAAGCTATTGCCTTTTTCTCTCCAACAATCTTAAAACATTCAGAAGAGGTCACCCAGTAAATGGTTTTCATATGAAACATCCTCCTGCAGCTCAGGGAGCCTATTCAATCTGTGAGCAGAAGGGCAGCTACAGGAGTCCAGAGAGGAAGGTCTGGGAGGTTAACAATATTTGTTGTCAGACACTGTTCCCTTTCTTACTTTGGTCTGGGCTTCACTCACAATCAGATATGAAAACCAGATCTAACATGGGCTCCTCTGCTTCAGAAAATCATGACTAAAAGGGCATTCTTGGTTTTGTTTTTTTTTTTTTTTTTTTGAGAATTATCACAGTCCAGAAGAAAGACTAATTCTAAAATTCTAGAATTTTAGGTTCTTGGAGATGGGGAGACATTAGGACCCATTTTCTCTGCACTAATCTGTCCTCATTAGTCATCAGATGCAGAAGCCTACAGAGAAGATGCTGACAGATGTGCAAAAGGAGATTGCTTGTATCCATTCCGTTAGTGCCAATGTAAAAGCAGACAATGCTGGTGACAGCAGCACCAATTCATCATCATCTTTTGACATCTGAATATAAATTAACATCCCTAAAAATGCAGGCTGGCAGTAGCAAGAATACAAACCACTCTTCCTCAGAGTACCAGTTGTCTAGGACACCAAACATCTGCCTAAACTAATTTGTATGAATTTGGCCCATTGTTTTAAGTTGCTTATTCAAACTGCACTATGACTTCACGGTATTGAGACCAAATAGCTTATTTCTTTCTATTTTATGTACACTTATTTAAGATGGGAATGTTCTATACCAGACTAAACTACTTCTGGAGTTCAGTTCAGGTAGCTCAAACCACCTCTAGAAGTAAGTGTGTTCACCCAGCAGTCCTAGGAGCAACCAACACAGTGGTGAGTTCAACAGTTAGGATGTTTTACAGTTAAACCTGCATACAAATGACTCAACTGGGCTATCACTGAAGAACAATTCAATACTAACATGTTTCTAATTACTAAGCATCTAAAAGCCATATAACTTCATTTTGTTTGTGAATTAAACACCATGTCATTGCCACAACTTACTTGAAAACCTTTCTTACTAGCACCAAAAGATGCTTTTCATCTCTCTATCTGTGTATTCTTATAAACCCCTAAGCAACTCTAAACAACTTTTAGGCAGTTTTTGTCTTATGTTAACCTTAAAACTCAGTGTCAGATTTCAAGAAATTACTCTTTTTTGTTAGAAATATAGATACTTCTTTTACCATTTCCAACAAAGGAAAGAATGCACAAGGTAGAAGTGAGTGTTACTATTAATTGCATCAAGTCTGTCAGGCATTTAAATTAGATTGATGTGGGATACACTGATTAACTGTAACAAAAAGCATCTTCTAGCATCAGACTCATTCAGTTAGCTCATATTTATCAACAAGGAACATTTCAGTCCAAGTTCTGTAAACTCAAAACACTCCAAAGATATGCAAAAGGTGCAGATACCACCTTATTTTCTTAAACCAATCAATCCTCACCCCTAGGTTCATTGGTTCCTTTTGTCACACTTTTCCCCTTCTCTTTTGTTTTCAATGCTTTCCTTAAGAAATAAACCCAGGCCTCGAAACCTTTCAGATGAAGTGATGTTTGCAAAAAGACATCTAATGTTTTTGTGTTTTCCTCCTTCATGAGCAGGCAATGTTCTCCTACAGCAAACAAAAAAAAAGTGTCTGTGTTTTTTTGGAATTAAACAACATAAGGCAATTAAATATTGAGAAGCAGTCACGTGTATGATGAACAGGAACCTTCCCATCAGTAATGTGGAAAAGGAGGAGCTGAACTTGATCTGATTTGTAACCCGCTGTCCCAGGCCAGGCCTGAGGATGTTCATCTCTTGTAGCAACAAAGCAAACAGTTCTTGCCTGCACAGGCAGCATCTTGCCCAGGTACTCTTAGGTGGAAGGAAGATGCTAAGCAGCTGCTTGCTGAACTGAAGGCCATGAAAAATGGCTCTTCACCATAACATCAGACCTAATTCATAGGTTTTTGGCCCCCAAATCCCAAGTTGTACATCAGTCTGTTTTTGAAAGTTTACGTTTAACATGTCTGGGGGGTTCCCAAGTATCACTATCATCTGTTTCTTCCTCATCCTCCTGATCATCCAGCATTTCATCTTCCTCCTCATTCTCATCAAACAGCTCTATTCCAAGTTCTAATCTTCTTTGCCTTTCTGCAAACCATTCTCTGACCTGCTCATATCCCATGTGAGATTTGGCTACCAGTTCATCAAGGTCTTGCTCATTAAGGAATTTGTGCTTCATATAATAGTCCTTCAGGATTGCTGTTCCAGTTTTAAATTTTATGACAGACACACCTCTGTCCCAGCAATTTAACCTCTTGCTTCCCCGAGGCCTCCCCCGAGGCCTCCCTCTCCCCCTCCCTTTTGGTCTTCCTCTCCCTCTCTTCCTTGCAAACCCTTGGCCATTCAGACTGTTTGCATTGGCACTCTGGTAATAGTAATACCATTTCAATCCACCATTTTTCCAGGCATAGCGAGTATCTCCAAACCAGCTCACAATTTCTGATCTTGGAAGCCCAGTTTCTTCTGCCAGCTTGTTGTATTCTTGTGGAGATGGCCACTGAGTACGGACAAAGGAACTTTTGAGCATGTGCAACTGCTCTGGTGATTTTTTGCCTATTTTGCTGGAAGTGGAACACCCTGATTTTGTTCCTGCTGCTCCATCTCCCACAGATGTTTCTCCAGACTCCTCTTTTGAGCTGCCAGCATTGCTTTCATTCATGTCAGCTCCCTCTTCCTTCAAGACATTTGATTTCCTTTTTTCTGTAAACCAGGCATCAATCTCTCTTCTGGTCAGTTTTGTTTGGGCTCTTAACCTATTCATCTCTTCCTCACTAAGGACAGGGTTATTAAGAAAACTTGCCTGGAGGACTTGCAGCTGTTCAGCAGTCTTTTCTTTGAATTTCTGTGGGGTGAAATCAGGAAAAGTACCCCAAGATGACTTGCTCTGTGGAGTGACTCCTGTTGGAGATTCATTCATTTCATCACTAGAATCAATAACAATGGTGGCACATGAATCACTGTTGAGATGAATTCCATGATTATTCTTTGAGTTTCTCTGATTGTAGCGTGTATCACTGAACCACTTCTTGATCTCTCCTTTAGTAAGGCCTGTTATTTTCATAAGTCTAACAATCTCTGAGTCTTGAGGAAACTGATTTTTAAGGTAGCTGACTTTCAATTCTGCCAGTTGTTCCTTAGTTTTTTTTGCTCGGATGCCAAAGGAGTCAGGATTCATCAGCGTGGATTCATTTTTGATAGGCTGAGGGGCTGGAATGGCAGCTACTTGTTTGGTTTCTGCAATAGGCTGAGCACTGTGAATCTGACTCTTCTGTAACTGTGTTTGGTTTGGGACTCCTGCTACAGTCAAAGCTATTGGGGCTGTTACTGGTAACGTATTTGTACCTGCAACTTGAGTGAGAACAAGTCCTGGCTGACCAACTATTTGGCATGTCTGTAAAATTGAAGGTAAACCATTGCTAGCGGCAGAAATGTGCGCTGGAATAACAGTAATTGTCTGTGGCACAGTATGCACTGTGCCATTAAATTGTTTCCTCCTTGCTTCCTCCACCTCCTCTGGTGTCCAACTCACACCGTGTTTCAGGCGCTGGGCAGAAAACCATATTTTAATCTGTTCTTCCGTGTACTTAGCTTGAGTGGAAAGAACAGTGATTTCTGACATGGTTGGATACGGGAATTTGTTGTAGGTGTTAAGCAAAAGAGGATTGTTGTCCAAAGCAGTATTATAGGCTGGAATGCTATTTACAGGTATTAGTACTTTTGGAATCAGGTTTGAGTTCTGTGGAGCTGTGACAGCTGTTATAACCTGTGCCACCCCAGGCTGAAGCACTGGTGCTGGGGTTACTACTGCACCAGCCACATCTGCTGCACTGCAAACAACTGAATGGCTTGGTTTTGACTCAGAAACTGATGGTGGGGGGTTTTCTACTACTTCTTCCGAGTTTGGCTCATTTTCAGTTCCCTTTTCTTCACCAGGAATGTCATCAACTACATTGTGGAAAACGGCAATACGTTTAGCCTCGGTTTTGTTTTTCATCATTTTCATGATAGGAGTTTTGCTAATTGAGATCCCTGATGAGGGGACCTCAGAAGAGTCAGCCTGTCCAGCATTTTCTTCTCTAACAAAACTCCCATCAAAAGTGAGATCATTTACTGTCTGTTCAAAGATTGTCTGGTTATTACGTTTCACCATAGTCAATTTAAAATTCTCCTCTCCAGGGTGGTGCTTCAAATTATGTTCTGAGAGGGCATCATATCTTTTGGTAAGGAAATTACATTCTAAACAAACGTAGGATGAATTTAATACTACGTTGGGGTGTTCTGAATCCACATGAAAAGTAAACATATTGAGATCTGGAGTCTGAAAAGTACAGTATTTACACTCATAACCACCTTCTACTTTATTTGTGTTTTTCTGATTGTCTGAATCCACATACTCATGAACATCCTCATCACTTGTTACACTCTCTGCTGTAGGGTTATCTGCTGGCGTGAGCACAGGTGGTCCTTCCTCCAAGTCTGACACCATTTCTAGATCTGGATCCTGCTCATTGGCTAAGACCATGCAGGGTGTTGTTGATTTTCGTTTACTTGCCATGACTGTTACTGTGAAAATGATAATGACTGGTCACATACAGACTTAGCTTCAAGCTCTTCTTGATTAATAATAGTAATAATAATAATAATAATAATGGCTTTCGGTACTTCAAGTCAGTTCTTGTAAAGTCTCAACATTTATCCCATTAGCAGCTTTTCTTTCGTAGTGCAATCAGATTAAAAATAGTTGAGGATGAGATGTTGAGACACACTGTTTTAAAGTCCACATCCACCACCTGTAGTAAAGAAGAGACAGTGGAATTAGTTTAATTTAAAGAATAACTTCTATTCTGTTACATATTATGGTTTAAGGTAATTCACTCCTTTGGGGTTTAGTGCGCCACTGCTCATCCCCTGAAACCAGCAGACCCTTTCCAAGAAGAGAGAGTTGATGCTAAGATAAGAAAGGCAAAATCTAATCCACTTATTACAGGCTGAAATTTGTTTCACTTCATGTTAATACACTGACATACTGAAGCAACAGAATGGGGTAAAACAGGTAACTTCCTGATTGTTTCCCTTTCTTCAGAAGCCTTTTCTTGGCACAGTGCTGAGGTCAATCTTGCCCTTGGACTGTTTTGCCTAAGCCATGCCAACTTCTCTCGACTGTTCTGTGAGCTCAAGTCCTCCCTGTCACTAAGTTGAGCCCAGTATGACATCACTACTGGCTCTGTCACGTCCTTCATGCCAGAGGCTGTGAAGTGCCCCAGAAAAGGCAGGTTTAAGAGTATTTTTCTATTGCATTATACATGCAAGCACAATCATGTGCAAGGCCTTTCTTCCATGTCTGAAAACAGGCAAAACAATGTCTTTTTAAGGCACTCTGACAGACAAAAGACATCTATCCTTTCTTCCTAGCTTCCCAAATGTTGTTGTCCAATTGAAGATTGATCCCAAATCAATAAAAGTTGATTGCTAGCACATGGCAATTAACTAAAATTTGTTTTCATGCCTCTATGCATTGAAAGAGACATGACTGATTGTGTAAATGTAACTGAGAGAGAAAAAGGATTAAAACTGATATCTCCTGCAGAAGCTGAATGAAGTTATGTATTCTTTGTTTAGAATTCTTTGTCCATTTCTAAGTAAAACTGAAAAACCAAAAAAGCTGAGGCCTACAGAAATTCAGAGAATAAATATATTATAAAATAGCATAGACTGAAGTGAAATTTATCCCCCAAGGACCACAACGATCTTCTGGAAATGATACACAAACTTCCACAGAGGGTTATAAACTCTGTAATAGTTTTCTTCTTGACAGAAAATCAGACACTGATTTGTCATACCAGAAAACCTGTAAGTACATGAATTTTCTGACAGTGGAACATGGTCTACTTCCCTAAGTGTGGGCATCCTCAAGTTCAAGAAGAATGCATCCCCACGTAGCTGTTTCAGAAGGTTTAGAAAGGGAACAACATGTAACAGGTTAATAACCCAAGGCCATCTCTGTGTGACAAAGTCTTAAAAGAAAAAGAATAGTTAAATGGAAGAAAAGCAGATATTAGAAATGGGAAGAGGAAAAGAAATACTGTTTTTCACTGTATGACATAATGATTTTGACTATGGGATGGCAGAGGCTGTGAATAGGAAGATTAATCCTTAGCTTCACATTTTTTCTTTAGACGAAAGACAAACGTGTTCATCCATAGCTGCCACCCAGTGTTGCTCCATAAGCCCTATTTTTGAAACTGTGTGTCACCTTACTGCTTCATAAATATCCTCCTTAAATGTTTTTAACAGTCACCCTCTGCACTGCATCTGTGACTACATCCAAAGTGCACAGCCTCACATGATATGCTTTTTATGCCAAGGATATGGTTACATGGCATTAAGGACACTGAAAATGCTCAATAAATCTTGGGTAATCATCATTCCAGGATGACAATTATTTAATGGCACTGGAGTAGAAAGATATCCTTCTTCCACAAGTTAATAGTGGCAGTCTGTAAAACTGAGCACAGAAGTGCAAAAGATATTTATTTTCATGTATGTACAAAGTACCTATTGCAGGCCACCTCATTTCTCTTTGCAGCGAGAGAACCATGAAGCAAAGCTAAATAGATCCATTTGTCTCAGTGTCCCTAGGGACAAGAGGTAGAGCATTATTAACTGTGCTGCTTCTCTGTGGGGCTGGAGGGCTCTTGACAAAAGGGAAGACAACTGCCAAGACAATGTTGAGCAATGCTCTGGGGGAAGAGCTGGGTGGTATTACCTAATGTTTCTGCGATCTTGAGTAAAATTTCAGAAATGCCTATTTTAAAAAGCAACTTAACAGCTAGTTTCACTGACTGAAATTGCATTTTGAGAAGTGATTGTGGCACTCAGCAGAGCCTCATCCCTAGCATAGCACATAGGATCTATACACAGGGCAGTCTGAGTGAGCTTAGGGGCTGGCCAAGGGTCCCATTCTGGGATGGCCTGGAGTGCAAGTGAAAGCAACATTTGATCTGACATGCAGTACTTAAGCATGCTGAAGGCAAGGCTGGAGATAAGGAATAAAATGGGAAACCTGTTCAACAAATCAATAAATGTACTTCTCCATTCTTCTCATGTACCCAAGTGTTCACAGTGCCTGTAAGCCAACAGGTCTATCTGCAACTGCAGCACCTGCAGGCTTTTAGCTGAATCTGTATCCCATCTCTGCTGTGGTGTGGTTTTGCTTACAGTGCATAGGCAGATTATGTGTCCCTCCTCTGTTTACCAAGACAGCAACATGTTTCTTTGATGCAAACAGGTCTCAGAAAAAGAAAGCTGCATCTGTGCTCTTCTGACTACACTATGTAAGATGATTATTTTAAAAAGGATGTTATGATGTCAAAACTGTTTAATTCATGGCTATGAAGAGCTATGACAGCATTCAGTAAAATCTCAACAAAGAGAGATGCCTGCAAACCCTTCCCAGCCTTTTCTATACACTTACAGAAAACTCCATTCTCTCCTCCCTGGTGCTAATGTGATTATTCCACCTGCAGCACCCTGCTTGACACGTTCTCTCAATTTAGCAGGGGATTATGAAAACTCACAGTTGTGTATTTTATCCAACCAATTATGCATCATTCTCAGAATCTTCATTTCCTCTAAAATACCTCTCCTGTCCTGCTTACAGGAGTGTGTGGGACCTTGCCAAGTAGCTCGACTCCAGTAATGTCTGCAACATTCTGTACCAGTAGGCCAATGACTCCAACAAAAAATGAAGTAACTGTGGTTTTGACAAATCCACCTTTTTAAGAACCTTGTTACATTTCTCGAGGTTCTTCTAGACTGTTTTTTTAGTAAGTTCTTCCTTTATTGAGCTGGGAATGAAGATCCCTTTAACCAACCTGTGATTCACTGTGTTCTCCTCTGCTCATGCATCTCCCTTGGTTAAGATTGGGCAGTCGTGTCCAGTCTTGTGCTTGCCTGTCTCAAGTCCACTGAGACCTCCCTCATATTCCATGAATTCCTGAAGGTCATCACCAGTGGTTCAGAGAATGCTTTTGCTTTTGTCCTTTTGTCCCTTACATCCCTTACATATGTGACAAAATTTTGTTAAAGATTTTCTCTTTTTATCCTTCCTTGTGAATAGTGACATTATATTGTGCAATTTGGATTGCAATTAAATAATCCAGGTGTTTATGTCAAAAGCAGCATTTTAAAATAAAGGAATCCAAAGAAAAAGTTTCAATTATTTACACTGCAATCCCCTTCTGTAATTTCACCTCAGATTTTCATAGAATTGACATTCCTAGCAAATCAGCCCACGAAACAGATGTTTTCCTAGGAACATGAACCAGCAAGAGCAGGCATACTTTTTGAAAGTCCAGGATTTGATATTTTATCTTTCAGGCAGGCAATTTTTAAGGATACTGTTCTTCAGAAACAGACCATAAACAGTTAGAAATTCCAATTAATTAACTAATAATTATATTAAGACGGATTCGTTCCAGAGTGGAATTCAACATTTAAAGTTGTCTTTATAGCATATTTGAATGAAGACTTATATAAATATTTCTAAATGGAGGCAGAAACCTTCTGCCCATTTGATTACAGTTTGAGAAGGAAAAGACATAGACTTGACCACAGAAGATACACATGAAAGAACCTGCTTCCAGAAAAATTTTTTTACTCACTTCCTCCTTCCCTCCCCCAAACAGGAGTAGCTGATGCAGCCAGAAAAATAAACGAGTTTATAGAAAGCGTTCACTGTGTGTTCAGGGTGTATGCTCTGTGAAAAGGCATTGCTCCCTGCCTGCTGTATGACACTTCCATCCAGCATGCAGGAAAAGCATGACAAAAAAATCCAACCCCATGTAATGTGATTTTAAGGCTATGCACAGAGAGGCTCAGGAAAAGATGAAGCAATAGAACCTGCTTCTAACTTTTAAATCCACCTAGACTGCAAATTGCCTACGACCTCTCTCCACACAGAAAATGCTGCCTTCTTATAACCCATGACAATATGCAGTTGTTGATCCTTTGTTTAGCCTCCTTCTATTACCATTTATTCAGACTAGATGCATCTATGCCACAAACTATTCTGTAGAGAGCTCAGTGTAGGCTAATACACTCTGATCTGTGCTGCCTCTCAGTGAGAAGGGTGAAGGACTTTGTTGCAGAGTGCCATTTTCTTCAGTTGTTCATTATCTGCAAAGTTCAGAGGGCTTTACTGCTTATGACTCCAAAATAAAGCTGTATCTCTGTTAATCCTACAATATTCACGTTTGATTCCTCTTTTAAAATAAGGTCTGGTACTAATCCAACATGAGTTGAAACTTGTCAAACTAATTTCAGCAGAACTCCTCATGTATTACAGAGGTAAGGCCCACTTAGGGTCCTGGCTGCATTAGGACTGGTAATGAGGGAGGCAAGTACCAAAAGCTACTGCAGTGCCCATGCAGAGCTCCAGGCTGTGCCAAAGCCAGACCCGTGATGGAGCCCTGGAAAGCTGACACAAAGCCCAGCAGAGGCTGAAGGGAGCCTGCCACGGGACATGTGACTAGACTTTCTCAGCTACTTCCTCTCAGTGCTGGTTTTAATGGGTAACAAACAGTTCCATCAAAGTAAGTATCAGAATTTCATGCCAGAAGTGACTGCTGAACAACCTACATTATCTTTCTCTATTGCCCAGTGTACCCCAGTTACCTCTACAGAGAGCACAGTAACTTTGTGCCCCTGCTTCTGATATAGAAAGCCATAGCCAGGTTGTGTACCTGATCATGTACAGCTAATGACCAAACATCTCTCGTACTCAGCAACCAGGGACACACTGAGGAAGAGGTACCTTTAACAGGACTGGTGCACATCTCTGCTCCTCAGCCACACAGACTATCACACAGGTATTTTCTGTGTGATACAGGCCCTTGGCAGCTCACACACACAGACTTTTATTTTATTGACTCTGAAGTGTCCAATTCAAACTGTGAGCACTCAGTACTTTTAATGTCAGATATCTCTGCATGACTGTTTATGAAAGTGAGTATCAGACTGGTGAAAATGCTTATCATACCCAATAAAATGGCAGCAGTCAGGGAATTCTTTTTCTTTGCATAGTTACAGCTCTGTTTTGTTTTAATTGCTGTGCTGTTGCATACAAAAAAGAAAGGATGAAGAAATAAATTACTGACATGAAGACAAATTTTAATGTGTTCTGCATTGAATAAACATTTAATTCAACCCTCCAAGTGTTTCATGTTGGCTTTAAAAAAAGTAGAACAGTAAGAAATTTTTGATTTTAAAAACTGTTTATCAAAAAAGTTTCTCCTTAAAACACCAAAACAAAAGGTTTTATTATCATGGGATTTTCTTCTTTAAAATGAAACAATCTGGCACACATATGACTTCACAAAATGCTCCTTTCAACTTCATTCTGCCATTTTTTTTCTTTCAGATGAAAGATTTCTAGAGACATCCATTTTCCCAGGCCCCAGTCCAGTGCTGCAAGTACAAGACCTTCCTTCGAGTCCCCAGACAGCTGGCAGCTCCTCCGAGCCCCAAGCTGCAGTGCCACAGAGCGTCTCCTCGCAGACAGAGCCCCACTCACTGCCGAGTCAGCGCTGGTGCCCTGCGGGAGCCCCCGCCACTCCGAGGCGACACAGCCCAGCACAGATTGTCTCGCTCTCCTCTCCCCCTCCTCCACCCATCCCGAGGAACCCGACACGCCCTGTCACACTGGAAAGCAGATTTCACATCAGCTGCTTTCTGCCTTCATTAGTGTTTGGCTGTCACCACTCAAAATGGTACTTCTCAACAGCAAATAAGAGTATTTAGGAGCACTCTACCCTTAAAAAGTAGGACTGGGTCTCAGGGCTTACCAGCTCCCAATGCTTTTATACCTTCTGCTAGGCCAGTGGCATTTGCAGAAGCCCAAGGAGCAGCAGCAGGTTAAGGACTACCCTGATGCATGACAATACAAGAACCTAGATAGACAGAGAAGGAGAATCCATTACACATAGGTTTAAAGCAGTCTGCAGATGTGCACAACAGGCATAAAACCATGATCAACTACAGGTGACAAAACATCCTGCAAATTCTACCTTGGATATAAAAAGGTAGTAATACATTATGACTCATAATTCTGCCTTTTTTTTTAAACAGTGGAATGCATTTCTCAGACCTCAAGGCCAGATTCTTGCTAAATTTCAAGTTCCTATGTCAAATCCCTGAGGTACAGAGTGGCTCAGAAGAAGAAAGATGACACATGGAGAAAGCTTTTACATGGAGATTGCCTCTTTTCCTCTCCTTGCCTCCCTCTTCACTCTGTTAATTTTACTCTTGAACCACCAAATGTTCCCCCAAAACTCAATGAACAGAGAACAAAAGCAGCCTCAAGACAACCTGAGAAATTCTCATTTCAACCATTGTAAGAAACTGAAAACAGGGACTTGGAGTGAACTGACCAGGTGACATTAATACACACTGCTACATGCTCCACACATGCACACAGATTTGCATACACCAGAACACAGACCATAATTTAAGTAACTTGTAAAGGATCCCAAAAGACTTGAAACAGATGTATAAGCCCAATGTTTGTATGAACCAGTGTTCTATGAATAAGGAAAAAGCAAGGACTTGGAGTGTCAATTGAAAAGTAAAAAAGATCAGTTCTACAGCATGGACCCAGATAATCCTATGTCAAGGTGAAGACTGTAAGGCACATTTTCAAGGCTTCAACTGCTCTTAGAGTCTCCTCTACCACTTGGTCCACTATGAGCTTTTGCTCAAATGTGTTTGCTCAGAACCTTTCCTGTGTGCCTTGGAACCATCTGCTTCCCACCCCAAGTCCTCCTTTAAAGCCTCCTCCAGCTCTGCAGGTCTGCTTCCACTTTGTGAGAAGGTCAAGGAGTGCAGAGTGCATAAAAAGCCCTTTATGCACGTGATTTGCATCTCCACTTTGGATGCAAAAAATGTGACTTAAGAGCTGGTATTTTATAAGGTTCTTTTTAAGGTGCTCCAGAATGTTTCCAGTGTCATATAACAGCTTTACAATTGGAAACTGAATCATGTAAGAACAGACAAAACAAAGAATTGACCTAGTCCCTACTAGCAGACTCCTCCATAATGGAAAAATGAAGAAGAATTTGATGTTCATCTTTGCAAGCACAGATGATCTTATAAGTTCTCCATGATATTATCCTCTGACCTGATCCAAACACTGCTGGTCATGGAACAGCAGATTCACAAGTCAAAATAAAACATGTAAATTCCCCTCTCTGTATTCAGAGTATTTGGTCTAAGTGCAAGTATTCCCAGTGCAGCACTGAATTACTGCCAGGCCAGGTGAGACTACCAAGCTAACTCAGGCTTGTCTTTCCTTGCAACACCAAGATACTCCATGTCTCTATGACTTCAGGGGCATACTGATGGTGGAGAAACAGCACTTCAGCACTGGCAAGGAACTGTAAACAGTTGTCTGGAGAGCTTGTAAAAATCTGCTTGGGGTTTCTAAGGAATTTCCACCCTTGCAAGTTTTCAAAACTTGGTAAGACTCTGAACAACCCTATCTACCATCACAGATAACTGCTTTGAGCAGGAGGCTGAACTAGACGATCTTCAAAAGTTCCTTCTACTCTGATGTTTCTCCTCAGGATTTTGAGATGTTCAAGCATATAACAAAGAAAAAAGAGGATAGTCCAAGCTGCCTGCATAAACACTCTCTGCAGGTCTCAATTATCTAGTAAAATACCACTGTGTACCAAGTTAACCTTTGTGAAAAGCAAAGCGTTTTTATTTGCAACAGTGACGTGACTCCACGCCCCTGCTGAGCACTGTACTGTACTCCTTAGATACTCCTGCTGATTTCTGTGGGAGATAATGTCTTATTCTACGTGTGACAAGACCAATTCCCTCACCCTCCACCCCACGCCCCCATCATTCATTCACAGAGTGCATAAACATTGTCTACTGCCTACCAGCCCAGTGATAAAAAAGGTAAAAGACAGGGGACAACAGAGGCTTTCAAGTACAATGTATGGATTGGAAAGGTGAATCTGAAGTACAGTCACTGCAGAAGATGGAGAGATGACTGTGTACTCAAGTTACCATGGGGTAATGAAGAGTCCTGAAGAGTCAGCAGATCAGAACAAGTCCCTTGGCCCGTGGCACAGGAGGTTTGCAGTTACAGCGTTTCACAGGCACAGCTGGACCCTGCACCCAGCAGTCCCACGCTGCTCCCGGCTCACCTGAACACAGGCGTTCAATGCAGCAGCAAAGAATCAACAAGTCTGTCACCAGGCTGCTTCCTGTTCCACTGTTTCCCAGGCTAATGCCCTCAACTTCGACTGTGAACCTGACCTCTGTGACTTACTCTGTGCCAGACACGTGAGCCCTGTCGTCACTGCTCAGAGCCCTGGAGAGGACAATCCCCAGCCTGGGAGCCACTGGCTGAGGAAAGCTGGAGGCTGCACCTTCTGCCCTGCTCTGCTGGAGCTGCCTGTCATGTGAGTCACTCCTGCAGGAGAAACACAAACCTCCAATGGTCAGTCCTGGCAGGGAAGTAAGAGACCGATCACCGAAAAGAGACTGCCCACTTTCACTTTGCATCTCTCAAGTATAATGGTGGAAAATTAGCACAACATGATTTAAGTGGAAAATATGGAGTTAACTAAAACATTGTACTTAAAATTAATAGCCGTGGAGCGGCTTTTTTTCTTTTTTGCATTAGATTTAAAAACCATAAAAAATGGATTAGTTCTGTTTTAAAAAATATAGACAGCTTAAAGTTGAATAAATATACCAGGATCATCATATCTCCCTGATTTAAATGAGAATGAGCAGTACAGTTTTTAAAGAAACACTGTATGTGTTGATAAAAACGCATATAAGAGGTAATAGAAAAGCCTAAAAAACATTACACAGCACAAAACAGCGTGACAGCTGGGGGGAAGGAAGAGAAGAATCAGTATGATGTTTAAACCACCTGTTATTTAGACCATAAGTTTTAAACAGAAAGATTCTGTTAATTTACATTCATGTTTCAAGAACACATCACATTCCCTCATATGAAATACACCTGTATTATTTACTGACCTTAAACCAGACATAATCATCAAGAGCACCAACTACTGCCCAAAGTTCTCTTCTAACCATTAACAGCTAAGTCTTTATTAATGGAATAAAAGGACTAAAAAAACCCCCAATATTATAATGGATGATTTTAGTTCATGTCATTACTTTTTTACTTAACTAAGTTGGAAATTCTCAGTGAAAACACTGAATTATTGACAGTTAACAACTAACCTTATAAACAGAAATTCACTTTGTAGACATCTGCACTGAGTGAAGGTAGAAATGACTTCCTGAATGACAAAAGTCACCATATCAAACTTTAAAAAGCAGGATTCTTTTCTTTCTGTGTAAGATCTACAATTCAGGCTTAAGAATAAACTCTGCCAGGGCTAAAATCTTAACAGACATGGATACGTCAGCATAGAAACAATAAATTTACTCTAGGGAATATAAAAAAGTATCATAATTTGTCTCACAAATCAGTCATGTTGGAATAAATGTACTCTTAGATATGCTACATCTTTACAGTAGTTTAATAATACAGACATGTTATGCCATTTAGGTTAATTTTAAATTAAATTTTAATTTCCAATCAAATGTAGTTTGACATAAATTTGGAATAGCAAGAACTAATCATTAACAAGATATGCATAATTCACTGTTTTCTAGCAAAATCAAAGAAGCAAAAATTAATACTCTGAGTGTATGTTGAGATAAAGTAACAATCCCTGCTGTAATTTATTGCTTTACAAAAAAACCTCTGCAAACTACCACAATGTCAAAAAATGCCACTTGCCATTTACGAAAGTTATCGAAAGCATAAATTCAGTTCAAGATTATGAGAAATCATTTATATCAGGGGTCCCTACATTCAGATTCAAGCTGTGATCAGATCACCTATTTCCATTATTCTGGGTTCCATGCATTAGGACTGGTTTTGAATTAATGCATTAGTTAAATGATACCTGGGGAGACAGAGGAGTACAAAGACTGGTCAGGAGAGGTAAGATGAACATGCTGGTATCATTATTAAATCAACCAAATCAGAAGAGCCTCGGATATGACTGGGGTGTGGTACTCAAAGAGAATGTTTATAAGAGTGTCCAAGTTTAGCATAGAAAATAGGCAGGCCTGGAAACCCCAGGAGAATAAGATGCATCTGTTGTTGTAAGCAGCCCCAGCAAAATGTTACTGGTTCACTAGCCTGGGGCAAGCTTTTTCTTTTTTTCCTTCTTTTCCTTTTTTGACAGCCAAGTACAATATTAGCTTGCTTTTTTTTTTTGTCATCGTCAAGCTGAGGCTGGGTGAGAATATTTTGTGTCTAGACTAATAAATGTTTGTAAGGATTTTGCAAGACTGGTTTATGGGAATAGAATCCCCTTTTTGTTTTTCTGCTGGAAAAAGCAGCATTAAAAACAAATGAGCACCATCATGCATTTGTTTTAAATTGCATATTAGAGCACTGCTATTTTGTGTGCAATCAATACATAATTTGGAAGAAAGATGCTTTTAAAATTCAAAGCTATCCCTGAGCAGCTAAGGTTCTCTTGGAAACTGAAGGAGGAGTCTGAAATTATTGTTCTTTTGTTTGCATCCCCCAGTGGGAAAGGCAGCACACAACTAGAAACCACTGTGCTTTGAGGCAGCACGAATCATTAAGAATAAAGATCAATCCCCCCTCCATTTAAACATTAGGTATTAAAACTGAATCTAGGACGAAGGTAAACTGAACAGACTCCTTTTCAAGCTGTTTTGGGTTAAATATAATATCAAAGGGATTACATAAATCGAGTAACTCTCTCTACAGAAATTTTAAAAAGATACTTATATTTTTGCAAAAAACAGACTGTCTAGACCCCAGTTACAAGCATCAACTTAATCAGTGGAAATTAGTGGGATATGCATGGGCCAAACCCTACATTTTCTTTTTAATATTGTTTTGGAGGGCGGGGTAATTCAAGATGAAATGGCTGACTGAGCTTTTTATTTCATTGCTTTGGGTGGAAATGACTGAATCTTTCCACACAAAGTAGTGCTGAAGAAGCTGCTCTGGTGCAAAGCAATCTCCAGTCCCAACCCTCCGGTGAGCTCTCACCCTCAGCCTGTCTCTCTCTCTCGCCAGCTCTCTGCAGCAACAGGGCTTAAACGTTGCCTGGTGAAGAAGAGGGCTCCTGTTCAGTGATTCACAGACAGTAATTACTATCTGTAAATGAGCATTACATCTGGAAATACGATATTCACTCATCTAAAGCAGCATATAGCTGCAAATTCTGAACTCAGAACTACCTCGTGCCCATATGCATCTGGCTTAAACTGCAGCCAAAGTATTCCCCACTCTTTGTCACTGTGTGTGACAGCAGAGCACGGTGCTCACACTGTCATCATCCATGCAAATATTAATATACTAGAAAGCTTTCAAAACAAAGGAATCTGAACTATAATTTCAGTGATGTAAAAACTTCTCCCTCTCTGGACATTATGTATGATGATTAATATATCTTTCTAAGGATGTGTGCTTGTGATTATTTCTTTACTATGTGTAGAAAGAGTAAATTTACTTTTCTTCAATATTACACTTTTCTCCTATCTCTTCCTTCCTTTCCCCCTAAAGAAACAAACAGCTGACATTAGCAAGGCCTTCTATTTCCCCAGAGGAACCCAGGAAATCAAGAGTTAAAAAAAGAGATCTACTTGTCAAGAATCAGAGTTAAAATGAATGGTTTTGGACTAATAAAACACCCAAAGTTGTAGGCATCTCACAAAAACCTCACCAAAAGTAGTCTCTTCCATGCTAAATTACTTCTTTTAATGCAATAAAAAAATAGTCCTCTATTCACCAACTAATTCCTCGAACAAATTTAAGTAAAATGTATAAAGAAGTCAAATTTGAAAAACAGTTATAAGCTATAAGTAGTGAAGCTGTGTGTGTTTGCATCACATTTAAGCAGATGCCTACAATACCAGCAGGGATCTTATTTGGGCATCAATTCCTCAAACTGACCCACAAACAAAAAACCCAAACTCACATGACACTCTAGGTGTAGTGAACCTTTTGTCAGACCAGATCCCCCCTGAGAAGTTCGGAGGACAGAGAGCCATTAAGTATTCAACACAGCAAACAAGGCTGAACATTGTGCAGTGCTGAACACTCCAAAAATTCCACTGAATCTACAAATGCATTTCACCTTGCTGAAAATCCTGCTGAGAAACAGAAACCCCTGAGCTTTCATGCCTGCTCCATCTAACTCACTCGGCAACTGCTGCCAAGTGCCCAACTCCTCCTGATACAATTTGGGTTTGCAGAGCACCCTCAGCTCCCATTGATTTGCTGAAGGGATCTGATCCATGTATAAAAAGGCAGTATCTTTCTACTTTGAAGGTATTCTAAAGATTGACTACAAATCTGGAGTTTTTGAGGAACCACACAGCTGTAACTAACATTTTACTTCCAGTCTTCTACAGTCAGGTAGTTACTAACTGTTCTTTCCTGACTCCTTCCCCACTGTTTCCCCTTTACTCTTTTTTGGACATACAACATTCCTGGATCTCAACTAACCTAATTACCAAGACAGAGCCTTACATCCATGCACAGAGCCAGTAGGAGAGTTTTAAAATCAACAGCACTTTGACATACAAACCAAGTCTTTCCACTATAACACAGGAAGGAAAGAAATCATATTAGTACCATATTTTGTGCATCTTAATGTTTTTCATAGCTTTAGGAAAGGCAAGCTTAGAGACCTCTACCAAGATTGCCTTGGACTATACAAACACACGCTTCCATCTCTGAAGTTTTTAGCAGCTTTCTAAGACAAGACAAAGTTAAAATAACCACAGTCCTAACCTATAACCAATGATTCAAGCTCTCAAATCTCTAGGAGTACCCAATTCACAGGATTCATTGTGAGCTAACAGCTATTTTCCAACTAACAAATGTGGTTCGAAGACACTTTGAGGATGCAGAGTGCTGAACATGTGGAGTTTTTACCATAACCATTAGGAAGTTCAAAAGCTCATTTCTGTCCTTCTGCCTGGCGGGGTGGATTTGGCGCTCACAGAACGACGCTGGCTTTGCCAAGCAGCGAGGGCTGGCTGACACGTGCCTCATTACACAGCTCTGTCTGCCCACTCTTCACACAAAACTGGCAGCCTTCAAGCCTTGCCTGAGCAATGGCTTCAAACTGTGGGTCCCCTCAAAGCATGTGAAGCTCCTCCAAATCCTAGTGAGACCATTAGACAAGGAAGGTGAGCAGCATACTGCAAAACACCACCCAGAGAAGGCCAAGTTGCATGGAGTGAACCTGGAATACCAAAGACACTTTCTTAAGTGGCTCCAAACACAATGCACAACCTGTTCTTTTGAACTACAATATATAAAGTTCCTTTAGACCTGTGGGGCACAAGCAGAGGTTATACTGAAGAACATCTGCAACATCAAGTTCTTTGCTACCTTTTATACTTTTTAAGAAGTGCAACCAGTAGCATATTGAAAGTTCTTTACCATTTTTCCTAAAGGTTCTCCAGTCACGCTACATCTGTTCCTCCTCGAGTCCTCAGCATTTTTGCTGTCTTCTGTGCTTTAGCATGACAATGTGTCTTTTAATTTTAGTGGTATAATAAATGTACACTCCATCCTGCTCCTTTAGATTATACTTTTTATACTGAACTGTCTCATTTACTATGATCTCAAAGTTCTCTAGGATAAAAGAGTGGTCCACACCTTCTAACCAGTGACAACAGCCGACTTTTGCTCAATTTGGGCTGATCTGTGAAGCTGTTGGAAAGAATCCACTGAGAGTAGAGGCACTGTTCTAAGAAATACATTACAGGTCCCTGAGCTCTGAAGGTTATGAAAAATACCTGAGTGGACCCCCTGAAGTTCAGTCCAATTTCTTGACAGAAAGACCATAGAACTGGAAATGAACCATCAGTGAAAGTGGTGCAAGGCACAGAATTATGAAATGCCATCTGGCTGGTACAGGATAAGGAAATTTATCATTTTGGTGGCTTCCACCTCCACAGAGAAAGAAAGAACTGTTTATGCAGCAAAATGGTTTGACTATTTGGGAAGGTCCTCAACTAGCCATGAAAATTAGCAAAAAACAAAAAAAAAGAGAAAA
>VZRX01016763.1:33524-44476 GCA_013398075.1 Notiomystis cincta | reverse complement strand
GGCTGTTCTTGGGTTCCCTGGCTCTCCTGGCTGTCCCTGCCAGTGCCTGGGTTCCCTGGCTGTCCCTGCATTCCCTGGCTGTCCTTGGGCTCCCTGGCTGTCTCTGGGTTTCTCTGCCTGTCTCTGCCTGTCCCTGAGTTCTCTGGTTGTCCCTGCATTCCCTGCCTGTCCCTGGACTCCCCGGCTGTGCCTGGGTTCTCTGCCTGTCCCCGGCTGTCCCTGGGTTCTCTGCATGTCCCCGGCTGTCCCTGGACTCCCCGCCCAGCACTGAGCACAGAAGGACAGAAGGGTCGCAGCCTCCGGGCCGGGGGCCGGGCCGGGGCCCTGGTGCGGTCTGCGCTGCCCTCAGGAACGCGCGCGGATCCCTCCCCTCCGCCGCGGGATCGCCCCGTGCCGCCCGGGGTTCGGCTCCCCGCAGGGTGACCCTGTCACTCCTCTCCGTCCGTGCCACCAACGCTCCGGCTGTCTGCAGAGGACAGCCCCAGGCCAGCTCTGGCTCCAGATGTGCTCAAACAGCTCCTGGCAGCTGGAGACGCCTCGGGAGCCGTCCCGGAGAGGCAGGGCTGGATTTCTCCGTGGAGCGGCACACAGTGCTCGGGGCAGGGCACAGCACCTTCGGGCACAGATTTGTCACCTCACTGCTGCAGCCTTTGGCACCATCAGCGCTCAGCTCTTCAGTCAGCCCTTCACTGCCTGCCTCACTCCAGCCAACGAAGCAACAGAAGCTACAATTAATTATTTTTAGCACTGAAAGGGGGTATCATGTGAATACTGGTACACTTGACAGCTTACTCGTTTATGTCCATTTAAATAATTTATTAGAACCAGGCCCAAAAGCTAAGTTTTCTAAAAAAAAAAAAAATTATTTGTTTTCCTACATCTGTTCAATAAAGCAATAACAGAGGCATTCTTGTTGCCGGCAGCTCCTTGAAGGAATAATTAAGGAAACATGGAAGAAGCTGCCTTTCAAGACTCATTCTCTTTTCACCTGGCTCCTCCTTGTGATCTGTCAGCACCCAGCTGAAATTAATTCTAAAGGGGTACACAGAGATCTGTTGCACTAATTGGCAATTAAACAGGGAAATAAGGGCAAGTCTGACAGGCTCTGAAATCCAGACCCACTCCAAATCCAAGGCAGGTTCATAATGGTTCTTATTTTCAACTTTTCCTTATGCTCTCCAGTTCACAACTTGAACATGAAGAACATTTCTCTCCACACCATTACAATGAAAGAAACACTCGAGCCAACCTTTTATCCCAGCACTGGCCCCAGCTTCCAAAATCCACCAAGCAGCTCTGGGTCAGCAGGTCTCTGCTCACTGACTGATGTCACCTATCCAAAATAGCTCACCTCGATTAAGGGAGCACAGAAGGCTTTGGGCTGCAAAAGGCAGCCCCATGTCCACAGCTGTGAGGGCTCTCTAGTGAAACCATGACAAATTGTACCTTTATTTACATTAAAGGCTGCCCCAGTGGTGCTCAGGTGATGACTTTATTGGCACTGTTGGAGCTTTTTGAGCAGCAGAGCCCTCTCCAAGCCCCAGGAGGAAAAGAGGTTATTCCTGCAGCTCTGCACCATCTGCTTTGATGTAGGCTTGCAGTGGTACTGAGAGCAGACTGAAAAGTGTTGAAGATTTCATAAATATAACCAATGATGGGCTGGAGTGTCCTGGAGTTGGGGTATCCATGACAACTGTGCTGTGCCAAGGGACTTCCAGTCAAAAACTGAGAAAGTCACTTAAAGCCTGGTTTCGTAAAATGCAGCAAGGGCCTGGTGGGATTTTTCTCTTAATCCCTAAAGACTTCCCTGCCTCCAGCTCTAATGGGAGACAACATCCAGTGCTGTGGGGTTCCTCACTTTCAGCCAGCCCCAAGAGTAGCTACAGCTTAAAGAAGATCTACCTAGAAAATTGTTCCCAGAAGGAAGTCCCAGTAATCCACTTAGTTTCAAAACCCAAAAATACAAAAATCCCAAACCACACACAACCCCCCACTTAAAACTGTTTCCATTGTAACATCTGAAGAGTTCACCCAGTACAGAGCCCCAGGGGACAGAAAAACTGATTATCCCAGGCATGGCACATCCCACTTAAGCCCACCAATACACAGCCCCCCAGTGCTTTTTAGAAACCCTTCATTTTCTGGCCAGATGCTGTGAGGTGAGTCCTGTAGCATAGCTGCTGGTTTCTACTCAGTCAGTTCCTTCCCTAAAGAATTGCTCTTTATTCTGTCTCATTAGATGATGAGCATTTAGACGCACATTTGAAAGCACTTCCCTTGCAAATGCTCGATGACACAAGCATAGATCAGATGACAGCTTTACAACTTTGATCCATAACTAATTCTGTTTTCCAGAGTGATCTTGGAGCACAAGCCTCTGCCCCAATTAACTCCAGCTGCTGTTGCTGCTTCTTCCTCTCAAAGAACGAACAGAAGTGGCCTCTTCCCCTCCTGTTTCCCAACAGTGAACGTTAAAGGGTAGCACAGAGCCCATTCCCTTTCTGTGATTAACTGATTTGACCACATTCATTATTCATGAGCACTTGAGGTTTTAATTGTAAAACTCGACCCTTATGTGCTGTGGGACTGTCAGCTGGTTTGGAGGTTCAGTGCCAGGCTGTTCAGGATTCCCAGTTTCCAAGCCCCTAACTCATCACTGAAGTATTTACTAAATTCAACCCTTCCAGGGAAGCCTGTGGAACCAAGTGTTCACATCCTAAATTCAGACACTGCACAGATGCTCTGAGATTCAGGCAGAGTATCCAATGCACTGGAGATCCAAGTTTTCTGGGGTTTTATTAAAAGGCTCCTCATAGCTCCAGGTCCCACTGGCCCGACCCTCACTCCACACCGTGCACACAGAGAAGGCCCCAGAGCCCTGAGGAGTGGACAGCTGGGAGAGTCCAGCTCTGCTCCCCAGGCAGACAGCTCTGTCTCCTCCTTCCATGGAGGGACCAAGGGGCTTTGTCTGGGCAGACACAAAATGATTCTGGGCAGGAATCTGGAAGAAATGCCACAGACTGGGCTGGGCTGGAAGGGACCCCAGAGGGGCCCTGGTGCCACCTCCCTGCTCAGGCAGGGCCACCCCAGAGCACAGGGCACAGGATTGTGTCCAGAGGGCTCTGGAATATCCCCGCTGAGGGAGACTCCAGCCCCTCCCTGGGCAGCCTGTTGAGGGCTGGGCACTGCCCAGGGCAGGATTTGTGCCTCCTGTGCAGAGGAATTGCTGGGATCAGTCCTTGCCCGTTGCTCTGGTGCCACTGCTGGGCCCCAGAGCAGAGCCTGGCTCCAGAGCTGAGCAAGCTCCCAGCTGGAGTGGCACAGCAGAGCTCCTACAAAGCAAACACCATAGCACAGGAAAACAGGGGCCCTTGGGCTGGGGGTACCCAGGGGCAGCAGGGATGAAAGCCCCAGCACACCGAACCGGCCAAGCTCTACTCGTTAGTGCTGGGTAATGGCTAAGAGGTTAATTAACGAGCCAGCAGCACAGCCTGGCCTGCTCAAGTTACAGCCAAACCCCAGCAGGAGCAGCACAGCAGCACCTCACACACAAATTACAGGGCTGATCTCCAGATAATTTATTGAGTCATTTATGCTTCTTTTGCCACTAAAGTTACCAAATTTTTATAGTGCCCGTGGCCAGCACAAAACCCAACCCGACCAAACCAAGCCCATCCAACACAAGTTTCCCAAAGCTTTGTGGTTGTTGCTATTTGCAATCCTGAGGTTCTGCAGTTCAGCAGCAGCTTTTGACATCAAAAACACATTATGGAAATCTGTTCACAAGTAGACAGCACAGAAAAAACTGTATCCCTACCAAATCTAATCTGATTAGCATTTATATAGCGAGCTCTCAGTATTTTGGACAAAATACTGCAAAAAATAAGTTGATAGGCTTTTTCCTTGTTAAAAAACAAACCATGGGCTTGGGCATGTTTAGAAATTCTCTCTATTGAGAAAGAGGCTTTCCACACTTCTCTTGTTACAAATTAATAAAAAAGCAAGTAAAACTTAATGAAAAGCAGATGCAAAAATATTTAAAAAAAATTTAAACCCTTCTGTGAAGTTGGAGATTACCTTGGAACATAGTTTTTAACTAATAAGCTCTTAGAGCCCAAATGATATTTTTAAATAAACCTTCTAATTTCAAATTGTTATGACTCCAGGGAATTTTCTAACTGGGATCCAGGTAGCTTTAAATGGAAATAAAGAGGAAAGGAAAACGATAACAGAAATTAATTAAGGGAATTAAACAGAGTCAATTGATTCCTTTCATGTTCAAAGTAATTCAAGGTCTATATTCAACAAATGGGAAGGTAAATCAGAAAATTTCCTTTATGTCCACTCCTTAAATCTGTACCTAATTGATTTCATGCACTTTACATCTTTATGAGCTTACAGTTAACAACATGTTAATATAAATAAAAGACATGGCTCCAATAATGGCTTCACTAAAACGAAAATACAATGGGAGTGCTGTAAGTGATCTTTCTTGCTGACAATATTGAATTTATACTAAATATAGAAGACAGTTATATAGATCTACTGGGATGTGCTCCTGCAGAGGATTTCAGACAGCTGAGAAACATTATAATATAGAGACCTATCACAGTCTCAGTTCATTGGAGGCTGCCTGATAGCATGGGATTAACTGAAAGGAGGTAACTGAAGGAGGGAAGAGCAGAGGGCAGCAGGAGCCTTCATTCCCCAGCCAGGAGCAGAGGACCCTCCAGAGAGGTTACACAGTGCCAGATAACTCTGTTTCAGTCCCTGTCAATCCTGCTGGTTTGCATGCTGAAGTTGCTTGAGTTGCTTTAGAGAGATGACTTTTATGAGGTGTGCTGACAGACAAAAATGTTGTTATCCTGGAGGATAACAGGAATAGGGTTCCTCCTCCAACCTGCTTTGGGACTTCTCACACACCTCCCACAGCTGCAACAACTGGGACAGCTCTGACACACAATCATAGCTAATTGACAATTAAAAATCCATTTATATCACGAGAGTACATTTCTTTAATTCAAGATGAAGTCAGAAGCAGTATTTGTTTTTCCAGAAATCGCAGGATTGACAGTTTCCAGCTATTCCCTTCTACAAGCTCTATGCACTAAACTGCTCAGCTTTCTTGTGCCCATTTATGATGCCTCAACTTTGAAATATCAGCAGAGCAGCCACGTTATCAGTACTGAATCCTGACAGGAATATCTAAGCTGCTCCATCTCCTCCTGCCGCACCACAAAGGGTTGCCTGCTCGAGGTGTCAGTGCTTGTCTCTCTAGTTTAGTTTTTAGACAAGCCATTGCTCAGCAGTCCCTCTGAGATACTGAGTACCCAGCCTGAAACATCTCGCTGTCAGACACCTGCATTTATTTCATACCTCTCCAGTTTCACCCCCATTCTCTCTTAAATATTGTTCTTCAAATATTTCCAGTGGATTACATTCCAGTCCTCTTCCAGTCACCCTCCACGCCTTGTAGCGATTTTCTTATTAAGCAAATCCCAAGCTCCTGTTCCTTTCCCAGCCACTCTTCCCTGGCCATCTCCATTCCAGTAACCTCTCAGTGACCAGAATGCCATTTATTTTGGGTGCACCACCTCAGTACTTCCTAGGGAAGCACAGCCCAGTGGAAGCCGCTGGACCCAGGTCTGGCGCTGGGACAGGCACCTTCCCCCAGGCCCTGGAGGTGTGGCAGGGGCTGTGCCAAGCAGCCCCAGCAGGGACAGAGAGTGGCAGGCCGGCTGTCTGACAGCTCAGCACTCACCCAGCTGTCCCCTGGCTTTGTGCTCCCAGCCCAGTGCTCCCCTCGGGCTAAGGAACATCCTCTGGCAGTCAAACATCAGCTTTACACCCAGGAGCTCCTGGAGACATTGAGAAAAACGCAGAGACTTCAAGAGGAGAGAAGGATAAGGAGGAAATCACCTGCCTGTCCTGTCCCCTGCAGCTTTGCTGTGGATAGAAGGGAGCCTGGGATTTGCAATTATAACCTCTGCAATCCTGTTCCTTTCTCTTTGGGAGTGGATTTATGTCCCTGGCCTCAGAGACTCCTCACACATTCCATCTACAATTCAGCTTTCAGCACCTGGCTTACATTTCCATGGCTCCACCCAGGATGTGTTTCAAATGCAATAACCAGAAATTCTGCATGCACAATAAAGCCCAAATGTGCTCTCAGATCATGAGGGTCGAACAAGAACGAATGGATGAGGCACAGTGTCAGTGAGGAAAACAAAAATCCAGGCAATAATGGAAGGGGAAATAACAACAAACTGAAACTAAACTAACTTTAATGCATGAATGTTCTTATGTTCAAAAAACAAAGCCTACATTTAACAAGTTCATAGGCAAATCAAGTTTCATATATTTATTTCATACATTTCATATCCATTTCTTTATTTTACTATTACCCACACATTTCAGTATATTGGTTCAAGAAATAAATTCCTTTTAAAAAGAGTTATTTCTCAGTGTTCCTGTAAGAAGTGTTTTCCTCAAGTTTGTAGAATTTTTGGTAGACACTTCTTAACCCTGAGTAAGACCAATGCTGCTAAGAAGGTGAGAAGAGGTAAGAGCCTTGTGCCCAAGCTCTCTAAGTGGGGCTGAAGTGCCCAGGCCAGGCTGTGCTGCTGTCCTCTCATGGTCAGTGCTAATGCTCTGGCACTTCCCTGCCCACAGGAGCTGACTGCCCCCTTCACCTCCCTCTGTGTCCTCCTCAGGGGACCTGCACATGCTGAGTTCTCTTGCACTCTGTGAAAAGCACCAGGGAAGTATCTATTCTATACAGAAGTTCACCAAGTTTTACTCTTGACCCAGATCCTGGAGCCATTTCAATTTCCAGTTCTCACGAGCTGAAATTCTACATTCTTGTTCATGTACTGTCTTTAGCTGCTTAAAAAAAACCAACAAACCCAACATATCACATGCAGCAAAATACTCTTCCTTTCACATACCCATCCCACGACCTCTGGAATGCAGCTTTCTCCAGGACAGACAGGAAGAGCTTCCCAGCTTTATTTTTCCATATGAATTCATTCAAAGTGTTATTGATAAATGGTGAGGAAAACAGTTTTATTCTTGGAAAGTAAAGGTAATGGTGTTGGAAAGCAAAGGAGATGGTGGCAAAAAGCAGGAGAGTGAAAAAATCACTGCTCCCAACAATATTCAGCAGCGTCCTTAGGGGTTTTGGAAAGCAAACTTGGCAACAAGAGCAACACTGAAAGGACTATCACTCAATAGCTGACTGAAATAAATGTTGGTTTCTGCTACTATGAGCCAGCTGGGTTTATCCTTGTCAAGAATATCACACATGGTTGGCTCACAGTCTATTACAGAGGGGCAATGATTCAAACCAGGGCTCTCAGGGGCCAGCCTGTGCCATCTGTAACACTAAGTGCCATATACAAGATTTGCTCTGCAGATGTGTAATTAACATGAAAAATTAGTTTTCAAGCAAAATACCACTGTTAAAACAGCTCAGTTCCTTTTCTTTATGTAAATATGGAGTTCTGCTTCATTATAAACAAATACCACAAAAAGTTGTCCCCAAAAATCCATCCTCTCCTCTCTATTCAGAAACAAATTGCTCAGCCCTCAGTAGAAGTGAGTGTCTCAACTCATCATGATTTCAATTCCTTAGTACCAGTTTCAGTATGGCAGAACAGGGGAGAGGTTCAGAGATGTAAAAATAAAAGTCTTCCTTTTCCTGTTGTTTCATTCCCAAGGCTGGGAGAAGGAGCAGGCATTGGTGGAAGGGGTGAGGGGAGGTTGTTCTGCTGAGGGTTCTGTGGGCAGCAGTTTGGGCCAGGGTGTCCAGGTAAGCCTGGACCTCTCCTCACCCTCCCTCACTGCTCTGGGAGCTTTGGCTCAACCTGCCCAAGCCAAACAGCTCAGCTGGGGGTCCTACACAGCCTCTGTGGAGCTGCTCTTTTCAGGCATCTCTGGCTGTGTGTCTGTCTGCATACAACTGTCAGTCTGTCTGCACGGGGGACTGCTCTTCTTTGCAGAGACAGAAGTTCCAAGTCCTTCCACTGAGCTGTACCAGGGTCTGCTGTGTCCTCCTGCAGCAGGAGCTGGGCCTTGACCTCCCTGGAGCTGCCTGGCAGCGTTGCCAAGCACAGACCCGAAGGGGCAGACCCATTTCCACTGGAAATATCCACAGTCTCCCATCCCACCCTCCCCAGGCTCCTGGCCTGGCTATCAGCTTCAGTTTGACCTTCCAGAAAACAACCCAGAGCAAATGCCTGCTGAGCCACATCTCAGGATATCACCATGGAGACCGACCAGTGAGGCTGAAACACTGGTCAGGCCAGCAACCAACATCTGCCTGTTGCAATTCCCATTTCCCAACCCTGGCAAAGGTCCCTGCCCCCTTTCACAGAGCTGCTGCAGACTCACATCTGAGGCAGCTGTGTGCTTGACACCTGTTTGAGGAGTGGACTTGCTGACATGTGAGATTTACCTGAAACAGCACAAGGAGAATAAATTCCAGGAGCAGAGATGGTGTTACACCAGCCTTCTACCAACCAGCAACCTGGAAACTGAGGCTCTTGCATTAAATGTAGAAAGCAAATTTCAGTGCAACATTTAAAATTACAAGTTTTTCCCTCTCAAAAGCATCCAAGTATTGTAATCTCAGCTGTTATTTCTGATGAAAAAATATTATCATTATTATTGTCATTCTGCAATATTTTCATTGTAGAAAAATGTGGTTTTACATTGTGGCTTCTCTTCCAATCTCTATTTAAAGCAATGAAGTGCCACCTTTCTGCTTACTGCATGAAAATTCTTTGTGTGTTTTTTTAAGTATGGAAGAAGCAAAAGCGAGCTAGGAGTCACCAAGACACTTCTAAAATAAACACAGACCTTCACAAAGTGCCCTACAGTCACAGACAGAATGTTCCCTCAACATTATTTCCACCTTCACGCCACCTACCAGACTTCATTTATTATTGTACCTCCTGGAAGAACCACGTTCATACACAGTTATACACAGTGAGTTGCCCAAAGTCACAGAAACAGAAATAGGAAAAAAAAAACACCCAGAGAAGCATGGCCAGGAGAAATCAGATCAGCAGCTCTGAGTATTAAAAGGGCAGGAAATATGAAAGCTGAGAAAAAACTGATCCTGCTGACACTCTTTTCCAGATTAAGTGTATCTGGTACATCTGACTCTTGTTGTCAACTGGAATAAGAAGATATAAAAGGAAAGCAGATATGACACACATTTGTGTTATTGCATGTACCGAGGGAAGGTTTTATCTGCTGCTTGGGTGAAGACAGAACACTTTCTTCTTCATGATCACCGAGAGGATTTCACGTGGGCTAAATCCTCTGATAACATCAGAACCTGTCTGGGGGGGGCTCAGAAATTATTTACTTGCAGGTAATTTGATCCAGGAGAGCAGACAGCTAATCAGCTTGGAGTCACTGGAACATTAGCTCCTGCACTGAAATCACTTGTTTTTAACTGGCTTCTGACTGTCATATTCCATTGCTACAACAACAGCCAGCCTACGCCTCAGACACACACAAGTAGCTCCCTTACAGACTTCTTGAAAACATTTAGGGCCTCTAACAGGAATCCATCTTATAACAATGGATTCAGGAGACTAAAAATAATAATAACAATAACAACAATAATAATAATAGACACCCCAAACCTAGAGTTTTCCACTCAACACTACTGGAAGGCAATAACAGTGCTGAGACAATCACCTCCCAGGCCGTCTTGCTTTCCCAAAGCACAAAACTTGCCTTCCTCACTCTTTTGCCTAGACCTAAAACAATGAGCAAAGTGGCTGAAAAGCTCCAGAGCTGCTGTCCTGCTCGTGTTCCCTGACAGTGTGTTGAACCACAAGACCATCGGGATCAGTGCTGTGAACACCAGTCTGGAATGGGCTGAGATCCCAGGAACAGGCAGAGGTGACAGCAACACCACTCCCCCAGCCCTGTCAGTCAGAGCCTGGCACAGTCTCTGACCCTGGTGTTTCACCAGACTGACAAGCCAGCACTCAAGTTCAATTTCTGGTTCAGCTATTAGGTGGCGACAGGCTAATGGGGAAAATTTATACCAATTCCTGTGTAAGTGCTTTTAGATTCACAGAGAGATAAAAGCTAAGAAATTATTAGCACTAGAAGAGATGGATGATCTTTGAATTGCACTGCTTTTTGCCTCAGTCTGTGTCCTTATAAAACTTCCCATATGCTAAAAGAAAGTCTTGGCACTCCTGAGAGCAGCATCAGCTCAGATAAGACTCAGTTTGCCTGCTCAGATTTCTGTGTCTTACCCTCCTCTTTAATTCTCCTTCCAAACTCATCACTAAAACACTCCAGCCTTATCTCAGCAAATTTACTTAAGCAATTCTGTCCTACATAATAGTATTTAAAATTTATATTTTCCCTTTATAAAACAGAACAGTAGCCTATAAAGATGCCAGACAGGCTTTGATAGCCCCAGTTGCTAAGAACCAAACTCATGGTTCTTACCTGTAGTCACCTTTAAGGAAGTGACTGAAACTCAAACAGGTTATGCTGAGCAATAGCAGAATAGTAATTAGATTATCTCCTCCTCAGGTCTTCTGGGTTTATCTCCTCCTCAGCAGAAAACCCTTCCTTATTTGCATCACACTCAAAAACTCCAGCAAACAGGACATGTGTGCGATTCTCTGGGAGATTTGCTTGAAAATCAGGAATTAAATGAAATCAGGAAGCTCCTCATGGCCACCTAAGGCAGGGACAGGGTGACACAGCCAGGAACAGGAGGCAGGTTTGAGCAGTGAGCTCAGCATCTGCTGCAGCAGGAGTGGGGAGCACCTGGGGAGTCAGTGAAGACAAAAGGGTCGGTTGCCAACTCCAGCACACACATGGCGAGATCCAGGATTGAGGAATGTGGAGTTTCCATCAGGATTTCAAAGCTGGCACATACAAAATGTGCTCTACAGCTTCACCACCACCCC
>VZRX01016763.1:0-33518 GCA_013398075.1 Notiomystis cincta | reverse complement strand
CCACCCCCCCCCCCCCTCCCCAGTCTTCATTGGAAAGGTCTCTCTCCTTGAGGACATGTGATATTTTGTATGAACTTGCTTTTAATACACATGGACCTGGATGAAGAACAAGTTTCAGGTGTAGTGACTTAGAAATCCTTTCTGCACAGATCCTGTCCCAGGAGCTGGGCAGCCCCAGTCCCAGCTGCAGCTCTCAGCACAAACTCACTCTTGCAAATACAGCAGCAGTAGCATCTTCAAGGCCTTAAAAAGAGAAATACAAACCAGATTTTATGTTACCAACTGCCTCAGAGAGACCACAGAAACACGGGAGCAAAACCTGCAGCCAGAAAGGGTAACTCCAGTGCCTCCATGTGTATCAAGGAAATGTCATATTTAATGGCACAATGCCAAGAACGATTTTTCCATATCACTAATGACTATTCCACTAAGTAGTTAATTAGGGAACCACAGGAAAAGCAGCTCTTGACACAGCCCTGGCCAGCACTGAGGATGCAGGTCTTCATGCAGATCCCTTGGTGTTTAAGGCCCACCTTGGATTAACAGAAAAGGGAGAGACTCGTGCTGCAATCAAGAACAACTCGAAGTAAGCTCAGAAAAAACCCTCAAAAGTGCAAAGAGCAAGCTCCTTGCAGATGGCAGAAAGGTTATGTAAAGGCACCACACTGAGGCTTCAAGAGGTGAAGCTGTAGCTCAAATAAAGAGCATCTGTACTAGTCCAGCAGGCTGTACAGGCACCAGAAATCAGGTCAAAACACTTTTGAGGAGCAGCTTGCAGAAGCTGTAACATCTAATAATAAACCCTTTATGACAAATGGCTGAGGTAGTAGCCTGCTAGAGAGTCTGCAGAACCCAGGGATCATCAAGGGAGAAACGGATCTTCCACACAAGATGAGCCCACAACAAAAAATCTGCATTCTTTTCCTTTTCGGCTGGAAGCTGTCAGTGCTAGAAGTCTTTTTTCCCCCTCAAGACAGTGGAAGCCAGTGGCCCTGGAAGACCCACATGAATTTGAAGTGCCAGTGGAAGAGTTTTAGCAAAGGCAGAAAGCACTGAGTGCCACATCATGAGCAGAGACCAGAATCCAACCAAGAGTTTTCAATTCATTCAAAGAAAAGGGCTGAACTTCTAAATTTGTTCAATATCCAATTTTGACCCCATGTTTAATCCTATATGGGAGTTTTTAATGTGACCTTTCTGGAAAGGCATAAATATAACCTCCAAAAGAATATTCACAATGAAACACCTCTTTGGTGTTCTGCTCTGTGCATTAAGAAAAGCAATGCATGGAATAACAAAGGCACCAGACTTCAACATGCACCTTGGGGAACATCCACAGCTCCCAGGACTGTGGGCTAAACAAGCCAGGTATGCAAATCCCTCCAAGAAGGCCAAGTGGGTATCTGGTGACTCCTTCATGGGCACCTCTGAAAATCTAATATTCCTCTCAAGTGGACCAGTTTACCAATTCAAATTTGACCATTTTCTGTAACAAAACTCCAGAAGTTCACAGAGGTGCCCAGCTGGACATGGACAGAATGGATTTCTCTCTCTGACTCTCACTCACCCCAGTCTGGGCACTTTCTAAAATGGTTTTGGTAACCCATCCAGTGTACCATTTCTCCCCCCAGTAGGTACAGACTGGATTTAGTGACTTTTCCTAGGATGGAGATTTAATTTGAGCTGTGTTGGGAGTTCTCTCATCCATGTCCCTGCTCAACATCTTTGATTTCAGCAGAACAATGTGGTCTTAGCTGACTGTGTGTCAGCTCCTTTGCTCCAGTTTTGTTCCTGCACTCTGCAGTTGCAGCCAAATCCTGTGCCTGATTCTCTCTGTCAAGTGCTTGTAAAAGCACAAGTAACCATTAAAACAACAAAAAGTTATAGCTACCCATGCAAGTGGAACATAAATTAACTCCATTATCCCAGACCGTATTATAAACAGGTACTGCAGCGCTCAGGCTATTTAATAAGATGATATTTAATTATCTCATGGAGAGCTGTGAAGATAAATTTACATCTGTAATTAACACTGACTGAAGACAGAGCCTGTCCCTTCGAGCACAACCCCCACAGGGAGGCCTGAGGGGACAGCAGAGGGGAACAATTTGCCACAAGGACCATGAGTGCAGTCCTTGGAACCATGGAATGAGTTCGGTGGGAAGGGACCTTAGAGATCATCCCATCCCACCTCTGCCATGGGCAGGGACACCTTCCTCTGTCCCTGGCTGATCCAAGCCCCAATGTCCAGCCTGGCCTTGGACACTGCCAGGGATCCAGGGGCAGCCACAGCTTCTCTGGGCACCCTGTGCCAGGGCCTGCCCACCCTCCCAGGGAAAAATTCCTGCCCAGTATCCCATCTATCCCTATTCTCCTTCAGTTTGATGCCACTCTCCTTGCCCTTTCCCTCCATGCCTTTTTTAAAAGCCTCTCTCCAGCTCTCTTAGAGCCCCTTCAGGTCCTGACCTGCCACAAAGAGGTGACCCTGGAGCCTTCTCCTCTCCAGGATCCCTATTCCCTCAGTCTGTCTCCACAGCAGAGGGCTCCAACCTTCCCATCACTTCCATGGCCTCCTCTGGTCTCACTCTAATTGTACACGTTCTTGATTTGAACTAGACCAGTTGCTTCTCAGTTAACACATGCTGGATAAAAGTGAAATTACCTTCTCTTATATTGATACTAGTGTGCCTTGCAATCCTGGACATTTGAAGTAGCAAATCTGAATTTTGGGAACTAGGCTTGTATGATAAAACTTCCTGAGCTACTGTAACTTGCACCTAAGTTTTCAAATGATTTTCAAATGATACAGCTGAGAGCAAAACACATTCATCTTCACCTTGTCAGCTTGGAGGCTGTCAAACAGAGCAGAATGGACACACTTCTCTTACATGCACAAGGACTTGGCTCACAATTAGAATTCATTTCCCAGTAAAATACATAAAAGCAAAGTTCCTTCAATAAAATACTTTCAGATCTCTAAAAGGTTGGAAGGCAGTTTAAATTCTCATGATACAAGAGCACTTGAACTCAGTCCTTTCCATTCGACTCTGATCTATTTGCTTTTTTGCATTTCCCACAGGACTTAGCACTCCAATTTTCCCTTGATGTCTGCCATTCCTGAAAGCCCAGAGGAAATTATAAGAATAGCCTAATATAGATGAAAAATGAAGCAATCAATAGGCACTAAAATGGAAAATTGCATACATGTATATTATATTAACTACACAGAAATACATCTTCCAGGAGACTGTACAGTAATTGCTGCAAAAATAAATCACACCCAAAAAGGGCTTATTAATGTTATGAGAAATAATGTTGCTTTTAATGTAATTTTTACTGATGGCTTGCTAATTTACTTTTGAGTATGCTGTAATTAGTAGCCTTTGCGGCAATTTATGTTAAAAAAAGAAAAATCAGAGGCTATGTAGGTCAACACCGACATTGTTTATGATTTTAAAATGGAAAAGAAATCCTGAGGGATTCCAAAGGCTGCTTTCCCAACAATTGTGGATTCTCAGCTATGCAAACCCTTAATTATGAAGGGAAGGCAGAATTGGAGATGTTAATTAATATTTCAAGAGGGCAGAATACCCAACACAGCCTCAACATTTACCACATGCTTTTTGAGCAATTCTTAATTTGGTGGGGTTTGAGTGTTGTTTGACAGTACCACCAGAATGGCAAACAAAGACAAAGGTTATGGCTGTCCCTGTTATTTTTTCATAGACAAAGGCATAAATCTGGCCATTTATCCTAAGGTTCACATCCTCAGTTTACTTAAGAGAAAGCCTCTGTTGATTCATGAAGCCAAGGAGCCCCTCTTAGCAAAGAGAGACACATCCTGCTTCTTCCATCCACTGCTCACATGTGTGCCTGAGGCCTTAAAACAGGAGCTGTACCCCTGGATGATTCTCAGACAGACAAATTAATACATCAGATTTTATGAACAATATATTCAGCTGTCTCCAGTCAGAACCAGAACTGTCTAATTTGTCCTTTTAAGCACAGCCCAAAGTGACAGTCTGAAGCATTACAGCAAACATGCATGTGCCCTTCACTAATGAGCAATAGGTTTGGAAGCCTCTATACAGGTATAATATGCTAATGTCAGACAGAAATGTATCATTATGAATAATAATATGCTCTATTCACTTAATGTGTCCTCAAATAGATGTAATAATCTCTCAAGCTTCCCCTTGTCTATATATCCCCTTAAGAAGGAGATTAATTTTCATGCTTGTTTACAAGCAAGTCACAGATTCCGTGCTATGAACGTTATCCAAATACATGCAAAGAATGTCTCTTTTTTAACCCAGGAAGCATCTTCTCCAGGGGCCAAAGAAACCCTTGTGGAAAAGGAAAAATCATGTGTAACTTCTCCTAAAATATTTCTCCATACAGACTCCAGAAGATGAATCTGATGTGTTATAGTAATTTATTGTATACACTGTGGATAAGGACATTGGCGTGTCTCCCTGGGGATTAAAGAGGAAGAAAAAGAAAGTCACATAAAGTTCTTACTTGTCAATAGCACATAAACAGCAGTAGAATCACAGAATATCCTGACTAGGAGAGGAGCCCCAGGATCATCCAGTGCAGACCCTGGCCGTGCTCAGACACCCCAGCAATCCCACCTGGGCACCCCTGGGAGCTCCTGGAGCTCTGGCAGCCTCGGGGCTGGGACCATTCCCTGGGGAGCCTGGGCAGTGCCAGCACCTCTGGGGGAAGAACCTTTCCCTGATCTCCAACCTGGCCCTGCCCTGACACAGCTCCAGCCCTCCCCTGGCTCCTGCCACAGATGCAGAGGTGGGAGCTGCCCCCCGGAGGAAGCCACAGGCTGTAAATTGGCTCTGCTGTGGCTCCGTACACCACTGACATTTCAAGAGGTTACTGAGGACATTGGGGGTCATAAACCTCGCTTTCCCCCTCACAGCTGACACAACTGCAGCTCTCTTATCACGGAATGTGGCGCTTCTTAGCCCACATTTGTGCTCTTCTCGCTGCTCCTGAGCACAGAGATCTGTGTCTATGGGCAGCTCTACCACGAAGCACACGGGAGCCTCTGACCTTACGGAGAGGATCCCTTTGGGAGGAGGCGCTCAGGAGCAGCCTCAGTGCTGCAGACCCACCCGCAAGCAGCCTCAGTGCCTCGTCTTTGGGAGCTCCACAGGCTGCAGGGGTTCGTTCTGCCCTTCCCCTGCAGGGCTGTGAACAAGTCTATCAGAGGTGGTTGCGGGGAGCCCCGGCCATATCGCAGCCAGGCCGTACCCAGCAGCTCCCTGCAATCTGAGAGCAGATAAGAGAATACAGATGTTGGCCCCACTATTGAATTTACTGCTGGGGACTGTTCAAATGTTACTGGGCTGGCTGTGGTACCAGAAAGTCCCATTCAGCAATTAAAGAATCCTATCTCCCTCTTTGTTCATGGTGATTATGCTTTCTTTGTTCTGTTCATTCCTCAACAGATGTTGGAGCTGAAGGCTCCCAGCCAGTCCCTTAGTTTTAACCAATATATTTTATATTCTTCAGCAAAGACTTCTAAAACCAGAAGCCTCTCTAATCCAGTGTGGAAAACCCTCTTTGATTTTGAACAGAAAAATAAATACTTGGTCTTCCAACTAACAAGACTTCTCATTTAAAAAGAAAAGTGGAGTTAGCAATATGCTCTCCAGCATTTTTCCAATATTTTTTAATGAACATATAAATAACATTTTTAGGCTTGAAGATATTTTCTTGTTTCCCACATTTAGAAAGTTTTTGACAGGAAATAATTTTATCATCTAGTATTAAAACAGTATCAGGCATCCATTAAAGACCTTGTCTGGGACCTAAAACAATTTAATTGCCTGGTAACGCCTCTCTTTCACTATCATGGAGAATTCAGTTTGTCAGGAGAGATTAAACTCATGAATCCTATTAAACTTATCACCCTATTAAACTTATCACCAGCTTGTTTTAATTTCAGAACACACCTCCTTGCTAGAATGGAGATTGCATCAGGTCCAAGGCTAAATGAAAAGGCAAAGTTGGTGCTGTCGTGCAAGCCCTCAGCAGTCCCACTGTGGGTTATGGGTTTGGGTATTCAAAATGTGAGCAAAAGAAGAGCCACAGAGCTCCTTGGCTCTGTGTTCCCAGGCAGCAGAGCCACCACCAATAATCCAGCACCAACTCTGGGCGGCTCCACACTGGTCTGCCCCAGAACAGCTTCCTCTCCCCAGCGTCTTCAAAAGGCTCTGGGAAAGGCCCCGTACTGAGCACCGAGGCAGAAACGTGGAAAATAGAATCATTCCTGGAAAATGCAATCATTTAGGTTGGAAAAGATCTCCAAGGTCATTGAGTCCACCCTGTGCCTGGTCCCCACCACGTGCCCAGCCCAGAGCACTGAATGCTACGTCCAGGCCTTCCTTGGGCACCTCCAAGGATGGGGACTCCAAACTTCCCTGGGCAAACTCTTCCAGTCCTTGACTATATTTCCCATGGGGAAATTCCTCCTGATGTCCAATCTGACCCTGCACTAGGCACAGCTTTTGCTCTTGTCCTCTTGATTGGGTTGGAAGAGCAAAATGGAAGTAAAGAAATCCAAAAACCAAGGACTTCTGATATGAAGATGTCTTAGGTTACAATGTAAGATGTAATTCTATCACCATCTTCACAGCTGTTAAAACAGGGGGGGCAGTGTTCTTTATCCCCTCCATGGCTGGTCCTTGAGAGCTCCCTCCAGGGGCTGTCTCTGCCACTGGGCCCTCAAACCTCACTGCATGACCCATCAAATGACATCAGCCCGTTGTGAGATACTCTGCCTAGGGGGAGGAACCAAACATTCCTACCTGGATAGAATCTGAGGTTTGGACACCATGGGCAGCTGCACCTACTGGATTCCCAGAGGACAAGAGCTACTGAACCACCACTGGACCTTCAGAGGAAGACCAGGCCCTTCTGCAGGATCACTTCTACAGAATCATCACTCCAACAGGGCTGCAGCCACCATTTAACTGTACTGCTACCATCACCCTGACCAACAGGGTGTCACATGGGATCCTGACTGTCAGGTTAAGCCCCTGTTCTCTGCCTTTATTTTAATTTTCCTATTAAATTGTCATTCTGACATGGAATCTCCTGCCAGTTTGTTTTCAAACTAGTACAGAAGAGAAAATTACAAAATCTGACATCCCTGACAAGATAATATTTGATTAAACTGTTCTGTCAGAATAATGCCCTAAATACCCCCTTTTTGTTCACCACAGTCAGGACTCCCTTTTTTCTCAACAGATACAACCAGAGGCTCTTTGTATCCAGGCATGAACATGACTCTAGACCAGAACTTGAACTTATTTGAGGCTTCCTTCAAGTAAAGTTAGAAGAAAGTGAACACAAGTTTTACACTGATAACAGTAATTACAACAATCTGTGCTTTAACGTTATGACAAAGAACTTGTACCTCAGAACCAAGCCCAAGTCAGTGTAAAGGCTGGCATGGCTAATTCTGGAAATCCAAAAGCTGAACCATTCAGTACAATCACTATTTATTAGCATTTCTACCTATCCCAGGGTTTCATGGTCCTTTGATTTCCCACACTGTGTCTGGATTTCAGAAGACAGAAACATTTTTGTAAAATTGTGGTTAGAAAAACCTCAAAAATTTTGTCAGGTTCCCTCTCAGGGATTCAAATACAATTTATAAGCAGAAATTTCTTTCTATGAATTTCCTGCAGGGCTGCATCTGAACAGATGTGTGAGGGACCCTTTTCCAAAGGGTGGGAAACCAAAGGCCCAGAGCAGTGAAACCATGTGCTCAGTAACAACAACAGCAGGGGATGAGCCCAGGTTTGCAGATTCCTTGGTTTGGGGATCTGATCAGGAACATGTGACAATTTCTGAACCACAAGTTTTCATATAAATCCATGCAAAGGGAGGCTAAGGAGACAGGGAAGATGAGAAAGAAGGAATGACATTTCTCCACCATTTACCTTCTCATAGCTTCCTTGTAGAAAAACATTAACAATTCATATTTATCAACTTCCAATTTCCTCCTCCACTTGTCATACTAAGTGACAACTTACCAGTTTATTCAAAATATATGTTAGTTGTTGTGCATTTTCACGTGCTTTAATCCCATTCTCTCTGTTCTCCCCTTAAGAAACAGGAAAGAATGATGCAGGGAGACAGAGTATTGGGTGTTTTGGGTGAGGGAAAGGGACAGAGGAATTGTTAACTTGTAAATAACAATGAAAATTAAATGAGCAAGCCAGAAACGTCTCAGAAAACAGAGGATGTGAGCAGCTCTGTGGAAAACCATCTCTGTTGGTAAAGTCCTTTGAGGTACCAAGTTTTACTGTTTCCAGACTACTGGAAGCACTTGTAGTTCTCATGGTTCATTTTGTAGGACAATCCCTAGGTCAGAATAGATGTTTGTCCATTCCAGACAGAGCCATCCTTGAACCCAAACAACAGGAAATGACAGAGGGCTCTCCAACACTCTTCTCACTGCGCACAGAGACAGCCTGCACCAAAGGCTGACCGAGCTAAGTGAGGCAGCCTTTGTACACCAGGTTTCCTGGGCTGTGCAGGTCTCCCTCTCTCCTGGCTGAGCCCTGCCCTGCAGAGCAGCACCACAGGAGCCCTCTGCCTTCTCCAGGCAGGAGCACCTGGAACTCTGCCCGGGTCACACATGCACCTGTAGAACTTGCCACGGTTTCAGACAGGGAAGGGAAGCCTCGAGATGAGTGAGACACATTTCTTGCTTGCTGTGTACAACTCCTCACCCTCCAGAGGCCTTTCCACATCACAGGCTCCCCCTTCCAAGAAAGCTCTTGGCTTTGAGAGCAGAGCCTCACTCAGAGGGCTGTTTCTCTTCGTACTCCTGGAGACAGGCTCACTCATCTAGGTGGTAAATTATTCATGCTACACGTTCTCAGTCTAGGCACTGGCATCACATATCGTGTTTAATGTGGCAAAATCAATATATTCTGAAAGCCATGGTAGTCTGTGGCAAGCTGTGGAATTTTGAATACTTTCTCCAGCTATGTAATTGTGCCAGTTTTGTTCTATTTCAAATAAAAGTATTTTCTGAACAACACACAGTAAGTGTTCAGTGATTTCTGAACATCAGTACAATAACATCTCCTATTTTAGAGGACAGTGGCCTGCAGGAAGGATTGAGGGGTACTGTAGGTAACCTACTTAACACTGTAAAGCCAAATATAAGCTCATGTTTTATTTGCTGGTAATGTCCAAGTTTATAGGGGTCTCCAAATTAAAACATTAACTATCTTTCCATAGTTTTGAAAACAATTGGAAATGCTTGCTGAAATGTTTAGCAACTTACTGGCATTAAACACTTGAAAAACAATGAAAGCCTCTCTCCTCCAGAAATTAAATTTTAGAAGAGCAAGTTGGCTTGGACGAGCCCCAGTGTGTCCAGCAGGCCCAGGGCAGTGCCCCTTCCCTGTGCTGGCACTGCTGAGCTCACACCTCCAGTCCTGGGGCCAGTCCTGGGCCTCTCAGGACAAGACAGACCCTGAGGGGCTGGAGCGTGTCCAGGGAAGGGAACAGAGCTGGGAAGGGGTTGGAGCCCCAGGAGCAGCTGAGGGAGCTGGGAAAGGGGCTCAGCCTGGAGCAAAGGAGGCTCAGGGGGGACCTTGTGGCTCTGCACAAGTCCCTGACAGGAGAGGGCAGCCGGGGGAGTCGGGCTCTGCTCCCAGGGAACAGGGACAGGAGGAGAGGGAACGGCCTCAGGCTGGGCCAGGGGAGGTTTAGATTTGGACATTGGAAAAAACATCTTCACCAAAAGGGTGGTCAGGCATTGGCAGGGGCTGCCCAGGGCAGTGGAGGAGTGCTCATCCCTGGAGGGGTTTAACAGCCTGTGGATGTGGCACTTGGGGACATGGGGCAGTGGTGGCCTTGGCAGTGTTGAGGGAATGGGTGGACTCGATGATGTGAAAGATCTCTTCCAACCTGTATGATTTTATTCTGTGACTTCCCCTAAGTTCATTGTGACTGCACACATACCAAAGTATTTGTGGAATCTGGACTTTCCACAAACAATCACTTTAATGCCTCTGTGATGTGCTGTGTGCACCCTTGATACTTTCTCTGAACAAGGATAAGAGACACCCATTTGTACATCTGATGCAAGACTGCATTTTCTGTTGTTTGTAATCAGGTTAGTACCTTATTAGATTTTTAAACTTGGCTATACAATACATGTATATACATATAATACTCTGTCCCAGTCCTCCAATACTTCCATTCCAGCCTCATTTAAAGCAACTGTTGTTCTTAGACATTGACCTAAGAGCAAGGACAAAACCAAATGCTGATGAACCAGTCTCCACCTCATCACCAGGAGAGCTCTGGGCTGCTCCAGTGAACCTGAATCCTGTTCCCTTGCAAAGGTCACTCAGAGCATTGACTCTCCCATGATCACTGAGGAGTGGCTACTCCCCTTCGAGCTGGGATTGCAGCTCTATTATTTAAGGGATAGGAAGGAATGAAATTACAGGCTAGTCACTTCTGTGCTCTACTCCTGCTTGAGACTGATTAACACAATATTCAATTTCATGCTAATCATCCCAAGCCCTTGATACTTGTAGCAGGAACAGGTCCTACAGTGCACAGAGAGTGCAAAGCCTCCTTCTTTCAGAAATTCTTGGAGCATTATTCACTGCAAGGCTCTGCTGCTCCTCCCTGGCAGTCTCATTCTTACCTCCACTGCTGTCTAAGACACAGCTACTCCAACCTGGCTGCAGCCAGAGCAGAATGAAAATTCCCCCCCATAAGAGATGTTGTACAAAGGATGGGAAACCCACCATCAGGAACTGTCTTGTCCTTCATACATAGAGACAAAGTGCCTGAATTCTGGAAAATCAAAATTCAGAGCTTATTTTAATTTGGATTGGGTTTATTTCAGAACAAGCATTGCATCAGCTGGGTGCCTGTAACACTCCAAGAAACCAGGGGTGCCCTCTGCAGAGAGCAGAGATGGGAGGCAATGGGTGGGGAAGAAGACATCTGAAGTTCAACTGCAGCAGGTTGTCAAAAATAGTTCAAAAAGCAAGCACAGCATCCTCCAAGACTGGTTACACTTGGGCCCAGGGACAGTTGGGAAGTTCCTGGGAAGTTTAGAGATGTTCTTATTCACAGGCCTGGCTGGGGGAGGAAAGCAGGGGACAGAAGGAGCCAGTGCATGGCAGACTGGGGCTGCTGAGCCCCAGCCAAGCCAATCCTGCCTCCCTGCAGCCCCTGGCTGCTCTGTTCTCCCTCCTCCTCAGAGCTTGCAGGTGGTTCATGCTTCCCCTCACCTTGACTTCTATTCTCTTCTTCCAGCCAAGGGTTTTTGGAAGAGGAGCAGCATCATCCAGCTCCTAGCAACGAAACAGCTAGGTCTGCCCAAGACCTTCCTCCTCCCTCCTCTGAGCTGGAGAGGGACCACACCCTTCCCTGAGGGATGTCAACCTCTGCCTGGGCATTCTGGGGAGCAAAAGCTCCATATCAGTTCTCTGGTAGGACCAGAGACAAAGTTCAGAACTCCAACATGGCTGGCACTCAACACCCCCTCAGCAAGCTTTGACATTTTGATATGTCAGCCTTAGCCAAGGAAAACCACAGAATGAATATCTCTATACCTTTATCTAAGCTGTCTTTAACTAGAGGTACTTTTAAATTAGAGCCTTACAGATTATTCCAATTGTTCCCCTAGAAAGAAAAAAAACCAAACAGGTGAGACATTTTTCATGAGGCAAAAGCATTCCAAAAAATTATGAGCATGATTAATTTGAACATGATAATAAACCAAGAGATTTGCTTCAAAGACAGCTGGTAAAAGCAAACCACTCCCAACAGGTCCCAGGGGCTGCTTTGCCACCAGGATTCTTAGGAGAAGGCCTGAGCAACATGGAAGGGTTTAAATCCTCTTTGTCACACTGCACCAACAGCCATTTTATGCTCTGCTTCTGCCCTGCCTGCTCCTGCTCACCTGAGGGAACAGTGAGAAATGTTTCTTCAACGATTTATTCAATAAAGATCACTACATTAATCAGATAAATCATTCAAGATATTATTTGTCAACTTTTGCTGCTCACATTGCAAGGGAGAAACTGAGCTCCTGAGAACGTTACAGACAAAAAGGTTGTGCCTACAAAACAACTTTGCCAAATCTTAAGCAGACTATTATTTAGCAATCCCCATGCCCAAAGAGCTCCTACTGCCCAAAGAAAGGCCAGTACACAGACAAAATAGAGGTTTGCTCTCCAGCATCAAAATGGGGAGAAAATACATATATTTATCTTAAAGGTCGGCTCAGTCATTGAGGAGTTGCCTAGCAACACTTCCTAGCAACACCACTGCAGGAAAACCACGGAGAGCACTCTCCTACAAGTCAATTAGAAATGGTAATTTGTATGGGAAGATCCCACAGTCCCTTCCAATTACAAACAACAATGCTTTCCTCATTGCTATTTTTTTTAATTAGAAGCTTTGTAAATTCATCCCTTGCTCCACTTTGCTCTTCTTTTCTTTATGTCTCCTTTCCAGATAACAAAACTTTACAGCAGCAAGGCAACGTTGACAGCATTAGGAACACCACCTAAAAAGATAAAACAACCCATTCATCTCCATCTCCATCTCCAAATCAATGATGGGCTTCTCTTTGCAAAAGCAGCTCAAGAGACACAGCTGGCTCTTCAGTCCCTTCAGATGTGGGGCTCTGTCAGAGGCAGAGTCCTACAGCGAGCTGTAATTCTGGCACTGTGCTTCCCAAAGTTCACACAGCCATAGCTGGGGAACTCCTCCTCATCTCTTGGAGCACAGTACAATTAGGGGACGTGGTATTGCATCAGCAAATCACTTTTCTGTGCTGCAGCCTGTGAGCAATAGCAGCAGATAAGAATGGCTTGGGCTTTTAAAAAAAAGTAATTAAAGTGCTTGGTAATTTCATGTAATTTAATGCAATGTGTTCCAAAATGAGATTTGAAAACTAAAAAGCTAGGCAAAGCCTTGAGATGAGAATGATCACCTATTTAAAGCCTTTCATTCTTGAATCTGTCAATCTCAGCAATGAAATTAAATGAAAAGAAAGAGGAAAGAAGAAAGTGATCCTGTGTGGGTTGGTGGCTGATCAGGGTTTAAACAGTCTCATTCACTGATGTCTCCGATAGACAGTAATGACAAAAAATAGATTTCCTGCTGTCAAATGACCATAATTTTCTACTTGTTTACTCTTTCCAGAGCCAAAAAGCTATCTCCAATTTAATTGCTTGCAAAAACTATTATATGCTTTTATTAGAGTTTTTCCTACACACCCCTTCCTTTATATAACTTGCCCTAATTTGAGGGAGGGAGATCACAGAATCCCAGAATGGTTTGGGTTGGAAGGGACCTTAAAACTCATCTCATTCCAACCCCCTGCTATGGGCAGGAACACCTTCCACTAAACCAGGTTGCTCAGGGATGTTGAGGGAGATAAGGTTTACACAGACCTTGCTCATAAACCACAAACTCACAAAACCTCAAAGAATTAGAGGAGTCCCTTCAGAGTCTTAGATCCTGACCTGTTCTCTCAGCACTGCTCTCCAAGAGCAAACAGCACCACTGACCTTCCTGTGGCCTGGGATGCCCTGACAATGCAGCACCAGTCACCACAAGTGTGCCACTGCTCCAAATCCATCTTGGGAAGGGGAAACAGCTGAGGGTCAGGGCCAGCAGGTACGACAAGAAAGGTGCATTAGACCACGGTTAATTTTCAAAGTTTTAACTCCTGGAGCACTAAGCAAGAGGGCAGAAAGAGCACAAGTCCTCCTCATCTGTCCCACTGCCTCAGACAGGGTCAGCTGGAATCCCCACCAGTCCCAAAAGGTGTTTACCCAACATGACCTTAGCTGCTACCTCTAAAGACAAATCAGGGCCTCATTAACTTGGCCATTAACAGAAAACTTTTGTCATACTTTGAGTCCTTTGACATTGCTCAAGACTATCTTAAAAAACCCTAAAATCTAAGAACACCTGCCAAAACAGTTTCTTTTCATAAAGGAATGCCTGCTTTGCCTAGTTTCCAAACCCTGATGCATGTGTGCAATTGGGAGCTGTCTCTTCCCCTTGGGACACAGCATGGGCTGGTGCCCAGGGCTATTTTCTGGTCACCCTCCTACAAAGGACACCCCCAGTTACCAACATTTCTCACAAGGTCCAGCTGCTTGGCAGGGGCTAACTCAGCCAGGAAACATGACAGGCACGTCTGGAAGTATCTGACTTCAAGTTGAGAAGTGACATTACACCTCCAGCAGCATCAGTTTTATGACACCATTAAGAGAAAACTCATTAGCCTGTGAAGCCCGTGTGGTGAATCTGCAGCCCTCTGGCTGACTACAGCTACCTACTTATTTCATAAAGCCCACAGCAAAATTATCTGACAGTAGCAGAAGGGGGAATAACCACAACTGTTTGGTTTAATGTGTAGTTTGTCAAAGTTATTTGAACGGTCTGTACAGCCTTTAGCAAGGAAAAGGTTGCCCACACTTGCCTGAGAGCAATAGTTTTGGTAATAAGGTGGATAATCAAAAAGCAGCCCAGCCTCCATAGCAAACACATTTTGATGCTCAGATTTATGTGACAGATCCTGCGTCAGTGAGAGTTGGGAGATGGAGCTGCCTACAACTTCCCTTTCAAGGGAGCACAGCAAAAATACCAGGAGCACACTGAACCTCCAGAGCTGGTTCAGGAGAAGACAAACCAAAACAGATTAAATGCTGCAACAGCAAAAACATAAATGCAGCAGGTGTGCCAGATCCAAAGGAAAGGGTCTGAGACAAATACTGCCGTTCCCAGGTGAACAGGCAGGGAGGGAGGCAGGGATAAACCTCCTCTCTCTTTATTCCCCTCTCAGCCTGTGCAGGGATCAGTGCTCTGGGGCTGGGCTGTGAGGCTGCTCCCCATTCCTTGCTGCTGCTCAGGGGTGCTGCCCTGCACCTCAGTCTCTCCCAGCTGAGCACTGCAGCTCTCCAGGCAGGGATCAGCCCCATGGCACAGATCATTCCAGGGGTGAACAGACACAGGGGTTCCTTGCTCTCTTTTGCCCAAGCACAGCTTCCAAAAAGAAAATGAACCATGAAGAGCAAACAGGCAAACCACATCCCCCAGCCTGAGCCACTGACACTCCCTGGACACAGAACCAACTCTACAACTGTGTACTTAGAAGGTCAAAAGTTATGTGATGCCACCATTTGGGATGATGTAAATTCTGTGTCGAGAGGGCAGGGAGCGATTTCTGGCCTTTTACCAACTCTGCACTACTGAAACCATGTTTGCTCATCCCTTAAAAGGCCAGAGAAGACTTTCACAAAAAAATGAGAAGGTAATTTTAGAATTTAAATGAGAAACTAGTGATTATGCCTTCAGCCCTTCAGGACAGAGGGAAAAGCTTTGGTATAAAGTTAGGTTGGAACCGGCTCAATCAACTATCAGAAAAATAGAAAGGGAAAAAACCAAATGAAACCGCTTTTCTGCATAAAAAACATTGTCATGCCAAGAGTCCAGAGATCCAAAATTCCCTCCCTCACTGGAATAGGAGGGCAAGTGAGGAGACAGGAGAGCTCTCTTTAATCCTGAAAATTTTCAAAGCTCCCAGAAAGGACACTGTAGGGTCATCCCCTGGCAAGATGAAAGCCATCTCAGGCTATGCATCCCAAATCCTTTATGCTCTTCAGCTGCACTCAGCCATGGCAAGAGCCAACTGCTCCTCTCCTTGGCGGAGTTCGCTGCTCCATCCCAGCCCTGCTGCGGTCCCAGGACTGCAGCTTTATCCGTCGGATCTGCCATGGCTGAACTGGAGCCAAAGACAGGATGGAGGGAAAATGGGAGGACAAAGCCCAAGGCTCCCTGAGGGCAGTGGGATCCCTCCCGGTACCCCACCTTCACCCCCTGACCTGCTCATTCCCAGAGTCCCCACAGGCACTGCCTCAGATCCTTCAGGGAACAGCTCTCCATTCTGTTCTGCTTTTTGGGAATGCAGCAGAGGAATCCTCCCTGTGCCCAGCAGAGAACAGAGAAAAAAACACCAGTTCAAAGCCCATCTTTGGTACAAAGGGAAAGAACGCGTGGGAAGAATATTGGGAGGGTAATTCTGAAGTAAGCCCAAGTCAGTGACAAAATCTGAGCCTCTGGGCAAAGCCTCGAGCTCTCCTGGAGACATCTATCCCGAGCCTCACGTCCATTCGTGTTTCGTCTTGTTTTAAGTTCCCCTTCTGCTGAGAAACCCCAGTGCCTAACTGGGTATTTGTGGAATACTAATAGCCTCTGTTTGCAATTGAAATGAAGCCAGGCTGCAGCAGCAAGCACGAAGACAATCCTTTCTGTAAGTCAGGGGGCAGGGATGGGATACAAGCTGCTAAATGTCAAGCAGCAGAGCTGTGGCAAACCCTCAGCATCCTTTTTGAGTACACTGCTGCTATGAAAAGGAGCTTTGTCTGTACATAACCTACAAACTCCCACCTGAGCCTGCAGAGCTCCTGCATTCAACATGATTTCACTGGTCATTACATGCTGGTAAAGCCCTTGGCCACATCTCCACTGGCTATAGAAATTTAGTACCATCACCTCGACAGGGAGTCAAAGGGAAAAGGGGAGGGAGAGGAAAGAGAAACATGTTTGCAATCCCATTTAATATACGCTGCTCGAAATCCATGATTCATTCCTTAACCTAAGAATGCAATGGGGATGCAGAGGAGTGGGTGGAATCTGTCCCTTCTATGCATAGAAAGTCATCAGCTTCTAAAAAGTTGTCCTGTTGAAGATGATTGCACATTTGTCAGGTCCTCTCTTGCCAAAAGAACCACAAGTTCTTTGCATAAAACAGTCTGACACAACAGTACATGAAGATGGAAAATAGAATTGTAAAAGAAACTTGTTTTCTTTAGCAGATGGCTCAGTTCATCAGCAGGTATTTTGAGAAGTTGTTGTCTCCAGGTCTTCATGGAGAGAGAAGAAACCCTTTAGCACTGGAGAGAGGGAAATCTGAATGCACTTGCAGCTGATTCTCTGACTTTTCAGTAGCCCAGCAGTAAATGAATCCATCTGTAATTGTCTGGGTTTTATTTATGAGCAGAGTGTATCACTCTCTCTTACTTTCCCTGTCCATTCCTTGAAAGCATAAAAGAAGTAAAAGCAGTGAGTGGGGACCACCTGGGTCCTGGAGGAGCAACACTTCACTTGCTGGCAGGACTCTCTGCAGGCAGTTTGCCTTCACACAAACTGCAGCTACACGAACACTTTGTGTCAGACGATGGGATGGGCAGGATTTGGGCAGATTCCCCTGCTTGTGACACCAGGTTGCTGCCCACCACTCCTCAGCAAACCAGGTGAGCCTGGCCTGACACTCCCTGTTCTATCAAGGAGAGGAGACAGAACAAAACTTTCTGCTGTTCAGATTTATCAACTTACACATTTTTTCTCAGAGAAACGAGCACAAAGGGAAGGAGTTTTGTAGAGAACATTTTGTGACTCCTCTGATTGCAGTCTCATTACCTGTCAGGGTTCAGCACCATTCAGTGTCTTCTCAGAAATTGCTCATGAGCACAAGGTAAGGCCAAGGCAAGTCAAAGTCCCCTCCAAAATTTCACAACATTAAACTGCATCATCATCCTCCACAGGAATACAAATCAGCTGTAATAGTGACAAAGATGTTGAGCAAGCCTGAAGCACAGGGCACAGCTACCCAAAGATGAAAAGCACCTGGGAGGTGACACAGCAGTATACAGATGACAGGAAGGCCCTGCTGCCCTAACAGGCAGGGAGAAATCCCATTTGCAAATGGCAAACCTCGAGGTGTTCAAACACACCTACACCACAACCTTCCACACCTCACATGCAAGGGCTGGGGGAAAACCAAGTCTGTTTGCACAGCCTTACAGGGCCAAGGACCAGCTGTGTGTGACCCGAGTGATTAGGCATGTGCTAATTACTGCTCTGCACCACTGTGCACTGGGACATAGGAGAGAAGGCCCGTGCTCCATCAGAGCACCCTGCACCACCAGCTCCCATTCCCAAGGGGAAAGTTTAGGAACTGCTTTTGCTGAGAATATCTTTCCCTACTCCACTCCAAAACCCCCCACAAACCCCAGGATTTGGCCACTCCCTGCAGCACCCTTTCCTATTAAAGACAGTAGGATTGCTCAGCCAGAGGCTTCAGCAGGAGTGTAGGTGGTTTTGGGGAGGGATTTGCCAGCAGTTATGAAAAATCTTTGCAGGCACCCAAATATTTGTCTAAAAGGCAGAGGAAAAAAAATCAACAACAACAAAAATATGTTGGGCTGTGATGCACTGGCAAATGGTCTTTACCAATAACACACATCAGAGGTACATGCATGGCTCTCTGCCAGAGGAATACAAAAAGCCATTTCCACCTGCCCTACTTTGGATGTGGTAAATATGCTGAAGGTAACCACAGTCCCTGAGGCACCACTGCAACTTGTGTGCCCCAGCATGGGAACATCAGTGCCTTCACTCACAACAACAGGGCACCTTGTCTGCAGCTCCTGCTGTTGTGCAATCGCTGTGGTATCCACATGCAGAGAAAAAGGGAGCTTGTGACTGTAGTGAACATATTTCTTTCCTAATGTATCTCCCTGGGGCACCTCAAGAGTGGCTTAAAGCATAGGTCAAGAAGTCCAGGCAGTTATTACATCGAAGGGATGAGACCTGAAAGGCTCCAGGGATGAGAAATGCCAACTATTGTGATTACCACAAACTGATCTCAAAACAGATACCATTATAGAGAGAAAAGGATGGGCACAATCTTCAAAGGACAGCCATTTTTCACTGCCTATCAGCAACAGTTCAATTACAGCACCCTGTCTCTCCTGTGCTATAATTACACTTTCAGCTGGGCTCACATGCAAGGATTTCTCAAAAGTAGTTTCCACTGCAGTGGAAGTGACTGATTCCCACACTGCAATTCTGAAGGAAGGCACTGGATGGGGACACCTGGGTCACACTATGGGGACATGGAACCTGATGATCCTGAAGGTCCCTTCCAACCCAAACCACTCTATGATCTTCTAAAGCAAATGTAAACCATAAAATTACACACCTGTGTGCACATCTTGAATAGTTCTGGTGCCAGCCTTGATGCAAGGCCTGCATCCAGGAGCAATGACTTTACAAATTAGAGCATTCAGGTAGCCCAGACACAAAATAATCCTTCACCTTCAGGAACTAATAATATATTTCTGAAAAAGCAGCAGGGAAAGGCCTGTGGCACAAGTCCAGCCAGCACATACATGGAGGTCACAGGTCAGTGTTAACAAACATAAATGAAGAACCTCTGTGCCATCACAGAGAGCAGGTAAAAGGCCACAATACCCATCCCAGTACACTTTGAGGAGTAACCACCACCAGCTGCTATATCTGACCAAAATGGCCAGCAGATCTGCACAACCTTAAACAACACAAAGCAACCCATGCTGTTAAACATCCCTTTACCACCCTTCTGGCTGCAGGAGCCCCACAGTTGTCAGTCTGATTCTCAAACAACCTCATGCTCCAGAAAAGAACAAAAAGACAGGTAATTTGTACAGAAAAACAGAGCACCCAGCAAAGGACAGCATGTATCTTTAGCTCCAGGGCTTGCATCAAAGTCCAGTGATTTTGTGCAAGTCATCTCTGAACTACTGCATTTGCACCAAAACAAAGGCTTGTTTTACACTGTAGTGCTCTCTTCCCACAGACCCTTCCCTACTCTGCTCCCTTGCTGCCATCCCATGCAATACTTGGCATTCCCTGACTTCTTGGCACTCTTTGAAGCTCAGGATTTCACTAATTCATTTCCATGCTTTATTTCTTCTCAGAATTCCTTTGTGAAGCCTGCTCAGGCTCAGGAAGCAGCGCTGTGCCAGTGTGTGCCTTTTCTAACTGGGAGCTCAGGCGTGAAACGGGAGAGAGCCCAACCACGCCCATGCTCACACCTGAGCAGGAATGAGGTGAGGAACGGAGCTCACAGGAGAGATGGGGAACAGCTTCCCTTTCAGGAAGATGGAAACAAATTTCTCCACTCTGGCTCAAATAATTTCTGCCACCATTCCCATGTGACTGAGGAGAGGAGATGCTTTAGACCAAGAGATTTTCTGTCAGAAGTTCACCAGTAAGTGGGGTGAAGACTGTCCCTTGTACCCATGAGGTGCCACAGTCAGGCTGGCTGTCACTGGGCTCCATCATCCCTAGAGCCCACAGTACAGAACCCCGGGCTGGAAGGGACCCCAGAGGGGCCCTGGTGCCACCTCCCTGCTCAGGCAGGGCCACCCCAGAGCACAGGGCACAGGATTGTGTCCAGAGGGCTCTGGAATATCCCCGCTGAGGGAGACTCCAGCCCCTCCCTGGGCAGCCTGTTGAGGGCTGGGCACTGCCCAGGGCAGGAGTTGTGCCTCCTGTGCAGAGGAATTGCTGGGATCAGTCCCTGCCCGTTGCTCTGGTGCCACTGCTGGGCCCCAGAGCAGAGCCTGGGCCCTGCTCGGAGCCTTCCCTGCTGAGGTCCTCTCTCACTCATCTCTTCTCCGACCTCTTCCTTCATCTTCAAGGAACTCACCAACAACCTCCATAGCCATCTCAGCAGCAAAGCCATATTTCAAGGTGATCAACAAAATCCAGGATGTCACCATCCCTAAGTGCCTGCTGCCTCTTGGGGCTCTTTTCCTCAGTCCTGTTAAAACCCAACCACAGCTTTGCAGCTGGGCTATTTTTTACTGCACACTGTGACCACCATGCAAGTTCTCCACAGCATCCAGTCCATGGGAGCCTTCTCTTCTGGGGCAGGGACAATGGTTTCTGCAGATGGGAGACACAACCTGAGAAACAAGTCAAGGCAGCTTGTGACTCCCTTCAACCAAACAAAATCATATTCTACACCTGTCCTCTGAGAATTTTTTGTTACAAAGCTTCCAACCCTTGAATCACAGACCACATTCCCATTCCCTGCCTTCACATTATTAAGCCAGGATATACACAAATTTCTGCTACAAGGAACAGACTCCAAGATTCTCAGAGCTGAGTATTCTATTAATTTGAATTGGGAGTAGTTGAGGTAAATTGATTTTTTTAATGCGTTTATCCTCTATAGAGGCTTTTTTTTTTCCTTCTTAAATGCTGATTTGCTGAAACTGTGCCTATCCAATACTCATTACTGAAATGCATGGAAAGCTGCCAAAAGAAGCTATGCCTTCTGGACTAAACAAGGGATTTATTACTGAGAAACCACAGCACTGGGTAAAAATCCATCACAAACTTATTGATTTAAACTGATTGTAAGTAATCACACACAATTTATATTAAGTGAAACATACTGCCATCTAATTTAGAGTAAGTGAACGGAATGCTTCTACTCTGAATTCTACTTAAATGCAAACTCTAATTGATACCCAAATATAAATAATTGAGTCTTTCAGAAAACATGAATAAAATATTTCATTATCCCTGTTTATTAAGTATTGATAGATCATTTTTACCTATTTAAGACATGGTTAGACAGCAATTATTATATTTCAGCAGAGACTTACATGTAAGCCTCAGGGCAATTTCAATAGAATGGGACAAGTGCAGTGTGGAGAGAAGCATGTGATGTGTGGGATGCAGTTTAAATAATTTCAACTTGCTTTTAATAAAGAAACCTCAAACTTTGCCTACCTTCCACCCCAAATGTGATGAAATCAAGTCATGCATTTTACTCAAACATGGTTCTCTCACCTCCAGAGGAAGCATCTTAGGATGAAAATTGTAAGGCACAAGTTATCACTGCAGCACCACAGCTTCCCTCCTCATTCAGGGAACTGTGCTTGTCAGCCCCTCTAATATGTCACATAACTGGAACACAATCCTCAGCAGTATTAGTCAGCCCTATAACCAGTTTTATTTCTAAATAAACGTTTGAAAGTATTTGCTGTACTTTTCAACTGCCAGTGTGTAAACACTACCTGGAATTAAAAAAAAGAATTAAATCTTGATCAGAATGCTCTCTCCTATATTCAGCCAGCTATTAATATTTAAGGATGTAAGAACATATTATATTTTATTAATAAAATCAACTGTTTATAGCAGAAACACACAAGTGTGCCACACTTTCAGTAGTCCATTGGCTCCCTAGCTTTTGAAGACCAGAAGCCCACCTCAAACCTTTTCCTATGGCAATTCCTTCTCAGGTAATTTTTAGTTACAGACTGATACCTCATTTCTCAACAGGATCACTTTGTGCCAGATCATAACATGAACAACTTAGAAGAGTCATCCCAAACATTCCCGGTGCAGGTTGGGTTCAGCCAGCTCCTCTCAGCTGTCCCTTTGCAGGGAGATGCATTTCAAGGCAATGTGAATTAAAGCAGAAATAAGGTGTTCTGATGCTTTCTGTCAACTTGAAATTCTTTAAATACTGCTCTAACATATGTTGCACTCCTGAGTTTGAACAGAGTCCTGCAATGAGCTGCATGCAGGTGGAACAGTTGCCCATAACTGGCCTCATTACAACTCAATTAAGTCCATTTGCAGAGTGCATTGCACGACTGGGCCCTTAGGAATTTCTTATGCTCCTGGAGCTTATTAAATTGCTGGATATCCTCCACAAGCTCTGCATTGAAACCATAATTTAGCCCTATTTACCTGGTTAACACAAGCCACCTGGTAGCTGTTATTTTTGCTCAACCAGACACTTCCATGTCTGTAAAACTTAACCCGTTTTTATAATAATCTGAGTTTTAACACCAATCTCCCAATCAAACACTGCCAAACACACTCTGCTTGTTAGCTGCTCTCAGATGAAATAACAGACCCCTGTCATGCTGTGTTGGACAGTGCTTAATTGTACCAGAGGACATCCATGTCCCTCAGGTAGCTGCCAAGCAGGACTTAATGTTATGGGAAACAAAACCTAATTCACAAGCTTAGTTTTTAAAAACAAAGTTACCCACTGCACAACAGCCTTTCAGTGGAGGCATTTTGTCTCATGATGTGAACGTTGCCAGGCCGTAAGGAGCCAGCTTCTGCACAACTCAGGAACACCTGACTGCCACTTCTCCCCAGTGCACCTCCACTGGATACAGGCAGCAGAGCTGGTCTGAGGGGCTTGCTTGTCTGGAAAGTGTTTACTCCATGAAACAAAAGAATCCCTCATGTTGGAAGGGACCCATGAGGGCGACTCAACTCCCTGCTCCTTGCAGGACTGCCAAAAACTAAACCATATGAAGACATGTCCTTCATGGCACTCTGGCAGGCTTGGTGCCATGGGCACTTCCCTGGGGAACCTGTTCCAGGGACCAAGCACTCCTCAGCAAAGAGCCTTCCCAAAGTCCAGTCTCCACTCCCTCATGTCCTGTTGTGGTCACCAGAGCGAGACCAGCCCACTGACCCCCTGAGGAGGGTACAGCCTGCCACAAGATCCCCCTCAGCCTTCTCCTGTCCAGGCTGACCAAGACAAGCGACCTCAGCTGCTCCTTTTAAGTCCTGACCTAAGTAACATCTATTCCCATTTCAATAGCCTTGCACTCTGTTTGGAGACAGAGTCTCAGACTGAACATACATTTGTTTGCAGTCCCTGAGCCAGCCACAGCCCAGGGCTGGGCTTCCCAAAACCTGCTGTCAGCTACTGCACCGCTCCTTCAAAGAAGTGAGAGGAATCAGCAAGTTCAAGTAGTAAGTAATAATACTTTTCTCTGAGGTGCAAGATTATTTCTTTATTAATAAACAGAAGTAAAATCCTTGTCAGAGTTAAACCGTCACAAGGGAAGGAAGTGAAAAAGGTTTATTTTCTCAAGGAATGGTTAAGGTTGAACAGGTACAAGCAGCAATTTTTCTGCTGTGTTTCCCCCACCTCTCTCAGCAGTCTAGCTGTTTCTACCCAAGCTCTAAAGGGAATAACCAAATTTTCAGTCAATGTAATGTCAAATAGCACAAAACCCCCTCAATCCCTCACAATCACACCTTCTACTGGCATCCCTGTGACAGCATCCACACACCCCTCATGTCTACAGCCTGTTACTTTCTGATGGTTGTCCTCCGCTTGCTTAAGCTGCAGCTTTGGATCTCAGGAAAGTGAAATGTTGACAATGAAAGTGAAATTCATCTGTGTGATGAGCAGTGATTTGGCATAGAAGCTGTCAAACCATGGAAGTGTCTCACAACTGCCACAGAATAATGAAAATGTTCTTTAAAACCCTGTGACAATTGCAAAGTGAGACAGACAATGAAGCTGCCTACACCTGCAGCCCCCATGTGTGAGCACATCAGGCTCTGCTCTGGACTGTACAGCCAGTCTGAGTGGGAACAAGCCCTGTGCCCCAACAGTGAAAAGGGACAGGCAGACTCTTGTGCTTCCCATCTCCCCTGTGCCAAATGAAGGCGTTACCGCAGTCCTGTTTTGGAGGAGACAGGAGAACTGCCAGGATCCCAAATAGCTCCTTGCAAAGGATCAGCCTTGGTCACTCAGTCCCCACCTCACCTGGGGCAGTTGGCTGGAGCCTCCCACAAGATAAAGCCACCCAAAGACAAGTAAAGGCAAGTTCAGCTGGAAAGTCTCAGCTCATTTGAAAATCCACTGACCAGCCCAGAACACAATTCCAGGCTTTGAGAGAATGCAATCTACATAACAAACACGGTTTTATAGGAATCAAAATAAAGATGCGCACGAAGCTTCAAACTCTGCAGAATCCATAAGTACTTGAACTTGCTCACCTGACTGTCAAACAGCAAAACCCTTTCTTTACAGAGAGGATCTACACAGATTCTGTCTTGCCACAGTTCCTGAAAAGCTGCTGCTAATTTCAGTGATTCAAACTTTGCCTCACTGCAGGCATTTCTTGACCTTATGAAAGCTGAAGATTTATATGCTTTAGACACCTGGAGATTTAGACACAGATTGCCAGGGAACTTGGATGTTGAGCTCTTGCAAGAAGTTTGAACATTTGAGGAGTGAGCATAGGCAAGCAAATATTTGAGGTATTTAGCCTCCCCCAAAGGTACCAAAGCTAAGCACCCAAGCGACAGAACACGTGCAGAAACACAAGGTTTTGGGAGGTCACTTGTGTCAGCACAGAGCAGCTATTAAGGGATGTGGGAACATCATCCAACACCTTTATCTCAGACTTCAGTGCTCATGAAGGCAGCAAGGCACACCAGGCCTGCAGGGAAGAGCATGGTTAGACTCAGGGCTTTTAATCACTGTTGTGATTTTATATGAAGTCTGAGTGCAAAAGTGGGTCAAGAGGGGCATTTAGCAGGGCTGGTCTGAGGCCAGAGAAAATATGAGATTACACTGAGTTGGAAGATTGGTATTATCAAATCAATACTGTGCAATAAATGTTGCAAATGAGTTAATCCAATTAGCTGAGTGGAGCAAGATCAATGTGCTGGTGGAACAGAAAGATTGCAAGAGGCTAAAATTAAATGTACCCAAAAGAGAGGAGCAATGAAAACAATCCTCTAAACAATGTACAGTTTGAAAACTGAACCTAAGCACAGATGTCATCTTGGAATTTTTGGAGCATTTATTCCAGAGAATGAACAGGGACAAGTTTCTCTGCAAGTGAAAACATGAGGATGCCAAAGTTCTGCTTGTTAAACTGTTTGCTAAATATCTTTACACTGTAATACACTGTAAAGGAATAAAACCATCCTTGTAACACTGTAGCTGCTTGCAAAAGCTTATTAATTCCTAGCACAGCCCCCTTGTCCTCCGTGAATATTCCAGCAGTCGGACTGAGCAGGGAGGGAGCTGTGGAAATAACAGGGAGGAGGCGGCAGCCACACGAAGGAAAGAACTTGCAGCCGAGGAGGAACAGGAATTTCAGACAATTCCCAGCACTGAAAGGGAAGGACTGAGCTCACATCCCATCAGCCCATGGCTGTGTTTGCACAGCACCACGACTCGGTGGCCACTGCACACACAAGGAACAGCAAAGCAGCCTGCTAAGCAATAAGGCCAAGGCAGCACAGAGGAGAAGGAAAACTCGCCCTCAGTGGTTAAGGGAAAGCTAATGAAGACTGATTTATGCATGCACGTATTAAAATTCTCTCTGCACCATTTCAGCTTTTAAGTTTCACGTGCAGCTTGAAAGCAAGGCAGAAGCCAAAACGTTGGGAAGAACACCATCTCTTCAGAGGATTAGGAATTAAGTTAACTGCATATTAGAGATAAAATAGTGGAGCGCTTGTCTTTATTCTTAATAATAAAGCATAAGGCATTAAGCTACACAGCACGATTAACTCCTTTCAACTCCTCACCACTACTGCTGAGACAGCAATGTGGTACTTGCACAGAAACACTAAAAAAAACCCAGAACGATTAGGTTAAAATTAAGTGAATTTAGGACAGGCAAAAATGCTACAGTGCAACCCAGAAGGGAAAAGTCTTTGTCCCTGTACAGAGCAGACTAAGCACCTATGGTGTTAGAATTAATTCCTTAAACCCTAAAGTCATTCATGGTTTGAAGTGACCAGCTCTGGGGCTGGATGTGTCTACATCCCTCCTCTCCTTCCTACCTCCTGAGTCATCTGGATACTTAAAATACCAGTACTGCAGTGGTTGCAGCCAGGCCGGTGACAAAGAAGGACTTGGGGAAACCACAGGTGAGGGCTCATCTCCTCTACCAGCTCCATACAGTCTGGAACTTCATGTTTCTGTGACCAGGTTCCCCATTTATAAACTTCTCGTGGAGACATGACAAAATCCCAAAACAAATTAACCAAAGAATACTTTGGTCTGTGAGATACAGAGATACTGAACAAACAGGCCACTTTGGCCCTTAAACAATCAGCTCAACACATACAAGGTATCAGCAAAACCCATGCCTTACCAGACTCCGGGGAATAAAAACTCTCCACCAGATGGATAAAGCTCTGTGTACCTGCAAGTCTGCAACTACTCTCTTGGTTTAGTGAAATATTAAATTTATTCAACTGCACCGTAGCCTGGTTTAGGATGGCTAGAGGAAGAGAAGGAACAGAGCAAACCTCCCACCCCTGCTCTTGCCAAGCCAGCTCAGGCTTGGAGTTCAGCAGCCTCAGAGTAAACACCTGCACGCTTCCTCCCCTGCCATCACCTTCCACTTGTGGGAGAAGCTCATCTGAAAGCTATTGGTTTGAGCATCCATCAAATCCCACCCTAAAGTGCTTCTTTACTGCCTGAAAAAACTGCAACCCTTAAACCACCAAAAAACACTGGCACCAAAGGCTATCCCACTACAACACAGCTGTACCCTTGTCTTTGTATCTTGGCTGTTCCATACCAGGTTAGTGAGCCACCTTTTCCTACATTACAGAACCTGGCACAGCTGATTCAACCCCAAACTAAGCAAATCTAAACAATCCAATTGCTCCACAGGGACTGCTGAGTTTACCATGGCACAATGTGCAGCAGCTGCTCTGGGGTGAAGCATGCTCCTGCTGGGGTAGGCAGCAATTCCCCTTCACCTCCCATTTCTGCAGCTCTGTGAGCTCCTGAGCACAGCCCCAAACCCTCTGAGCCAGACAGGATGTGCTGCCCGTGGAGGAAGACAACCCTCAGACAGGCACACAGGGCTCTCTGAGGAGCTGGAGCTCTGTGGTGGCCTTTAGGCTTTGCCCAAGCCAGGGCTGAGTGCCACACGCACACATCCCTTGTGCCAGGCTGGGCCCTGAGATGTTTGCTACCAAAGCACACAAGGCACAATTAGAGCTGATGAAAATTTTCCAGGAAAACACTGGAAAAAGGCAGTGAACCAAAACAAAAATGCTTTCTGCAATGTACTCTCTCCCAACAACAGAGGCCAGTTCCCCATAGACTCTCAGGCTGCAGGGATTTCACAACATCACAGGCAGAGCAGACATATAAATCACCTGAAGGGCTTTTGGTTTAACTCTGCAGCACCAGCAGCCTTAGGAAAGTTGTGTCTACTGAAGCTGGCAGAACTTTCAAATTGAAGGTCTGTGCACCCTTCAGGGAAAATATGAGAAGGGAGCCTTTGGTCATAATTCAAAGGAAAATACTCTCAGTAGAAACTTCTTTGGGATCTTCTGGACTGATACATGTCAGCATTCTGGGAACCTGGCAGTCTGGTTACTGCAAAGACCTAGTTCTTGACTTAGCAGCCCGGAGAGGCTTGGTTTGCTCTGGAATACACTCAGGAAAACTGGGATCCACAGAGAGCTTGAACTCTGCTTCCTGAAGCTGGTATGGTCCCAGATCTCTGCCCTGTTGGCAAACAAGCTCAGACTGTGGCTTTGCTGGGGCATTAGAAACTATTACCTCACTTTGGGTAAACATTTCAAAATGACATTTCCTGTTTAGTCTTTAAAAGTTATCAGGAGAATATCATTCTCCACCCAGAAGAGTGACTTTTCTTGTTTACTGTTTTCATAGATCTACGGGATGGAGATATAACACAATGGATAACACACATGAGGAAATTTGGATAATTAGGCTCATCTTGGTACTGGAAAAACTCCGTAAATCTGAGAGTCTCTTACTGAGCTGCAAAGGCAAAATAGAGCATCACAACCTCAAAATGGTGCCCTTGGCAGACAGTCTGTTCAGCTTTATTGAATCAATCAAAATAGATGATTTTGCCGTAACTTTTCCCAAAACAGATCTAATAAACTTCTCCATACTTGTGACAAATTCAGGAACTCCTGGGATTTCTCTGATGTTCAGCAGTGAGAAAGTTTACAATTACCTTCAGTAGGTTTTCAGCTGCCTACGGGAAGAAAAGATTCACACATATCATCAGCGTGTGTCTTTGCAACACTTGCAGGTTCAAAAATTCAAATTAAAAGCTTTTTATTTTACAACTGTGTTCCTGTTAATTTCCTTTTAGATCTCTGTTCATCTCCCACTTGGACTATCCTGTGTCCCTTCCTCCAAAGCATAAACATTCCCACACAAGGTCCCCCCCAGGCTAAAGTAATGGCACTGTTTTTTTTACGTGTCAGATATTACAGAGGTGCTAACTCTGTATTTGCCAAGAGAAAAGCCATCCAAGGAATCCACCTGAACTTCTTGAAGACAGTCATATGCCAAAAAGACAAGGTAACAGCAAACCTGTCTTCCTTTATAGAGCCAAAACTCAAATCTAGTATCGTAGGTAAAAGAAAACTCTACAATTTTAAACTTAATCGCCACATTTTGTCTTTTATCCCCACCAATAGATATTTGTGAAGGTCTTCTGCTATCTTGATGAGTTAACTGTGAATTCCCTGATGGGATACATTTAAAATGAAAATCAAAAGCACGAATCACCAAGTGTATTGTTGCAGAGCTGTCTTCTTATTTTTCAGTTGGATTCCCAGATTTGGCAAAGTGCTGACCTCACACACCACAACGTTGCAGGCATTTGTGTGTGTGCTGGTGCAGGCGGTGGGGAATACAGGATTGTCACAGAATCCACCCCAAGACACTGTGCAAGGTATTTCAGAAGGGAAAGCCAAAGGCATTCCCAGTTTAGCCCTTCAGTGACAGGGCAATTCAGTCCTGAACAGTTGGGGAGAAGGTTGTCAAAGGAACATGCATGAAAACAAAGCCCAGTTTGATCCCACAGTAGTCCAGATGTCAGAATTTCATTGAAACTCATGAACATGATCAATTAGACAGATATCCACCTACTCCATGTGAGATTGACTAGAAATAGACTGTTCTCTGTTTCATCGTGTAGTCATGGGACTATTCAGAGCAAAGTTTGCTAAGCCAAAGCTACAGAGAGAGGGAACAAGTTGATGGAGTTTAGAATTAGCAGTGATATAGAGCTCTTGCATTCATTACAGGATAATTCTTAAAATCCGATGCCCACTTTGATTGTAATCCCTCCAAATTCACGATAAAACGAAATAATCTCCAGAACAGCTGTACCATATTGCTAATGAGCATTAGAAATTTTAACTGGGAGGAAAAAAGAAAGAAACAACCAAAAAGACCATGATGAAACCTCTCATATAGAATGCCTAATAATAAATGGAAGTTCTTTACAAGAGGCAAGGGGGGGAGACTCTTATCAGAGGAAAAAAACAAAGGCACAGATTCTCAAAATTCCTCTTAAGACAGAAACAGGTATCAAACCCGAAGCCTCTGGTCCTTTGCTTTGAAATCAAATTTTAAAACATGCAATCATCTGAATAAACACAGTGCAGAACAATACACACTCAATTTACCTGCTCACAACTGGCGTGAGGACAAATTTTATGTCTAATTCCACAGAGTCTGGCTGTATCCCTGTGATACCAGAGCTCACCAGTCCCATCACAATAAATGTACAAGACGATGGAGCACACACCATTTCCTGTCCAAAAATGCTGGAGTCCTGGTTTTTCCACCCCAGATGGAGGATGCAGCCCCTCATGGGTCGGAAATGAGTGACCACTGGCTGTCCTGCTGTCTAGCAGCCCCACACGCTGCCTCAGCTGCCGAGTCCACGGCACAGAATTACAGGACACACTCAGCTGGAAGGGGCCCATCAGGATCATCCAGTCCAGCTCCTACAGTAAGGAGTCAAAAATCAGTTATCCTCTGGCTTCAAATATAATTATTTTGGCTGCAAACCATTAGGCTTTAATATGCACTCTGAGAATCTGCTGAGTTGGAAGGGACCCGCAGGGATCAGAGTCCACCTCCTGCCCTGCACAGCACCAAGAGTCACACCATGCCCAGGACTATTGTCCAAATGTGTCAGGATGGTGTTCAGGAAAAAACTCAACTTTTTCATCTCAAACCTGTCTAACAAAACACAACTTAGGTGAAGAAATAAACCACCAAAGGTTTTCCCTTATATCCCAGCATCTTGCTTTCTTTTAAAGTTAAAAGTGTGAAATTACACAGGTTATTGAGGAAGAGGCAACAAGGTGAATGTGGGTGACAAACATTTCAAAAGAGGGGGAGGATTTGTAGGGGGTTTCCTTCCCCTCCCTTAAAAGAGCTTTCCCCCTTTATTTAATTCTTACTTTTAACCAGATTTATGTGGAGCTGCAGCCCACAATAGTGACTCTCCCCTGTTCTTCTGCTGCTGTCTCCAGTTTGTCCTTCCGAGGGCTGAGGGCACCAGGAACCAGAGCCCGGGGCCATCGTTCAGAGGTGCCGGCAGAGAAAGAAACGCGTTTGATGACTCAATTTATGACAAATAAATGAACATATGTAAACCTCAGTCTGTCGCACCTGCTCCTTTTCCCAACTTCATTTTTCCATCATCTCAGGCGATCCACATGAACTTAGAGACGGTGCGGTTTTTTCCAGCCTTTACTTTAACTTGCTGCATTTCTCAAGATGTTTCTCAAGACGCCTTTATCAAAATGACTCCCGGCCTGACCCCCGCCCGAGCAACGCGCAGCTCTGACACAGGAGGACGGAGAGCTCGAGGCACGGCTGCCCCAGGAGCGCCGGCTGCCGTCTCTGCAGCCCGACAGGAGAACTCCTGGCGGGCAGGATCCATCCGAAGGTTAAAACCGCCCAAACGGTCCCAAAAGTCGATTTTCCAGCCCGCTATCTCCCTCTGGTGCCGGAGCGCGCGGCCGCGGCGCCATCTTGGGCGGGCTTTCCCTCTCCCACACTGCCCTCTGCAGCTCCATCCCGGGCCGTGCCTGCGGGAGCCGAGGAGAAAAAACATACAATAATATAATATGATATAAAGAGTCCTTGCTTATATTAGCAGGGAGTCCTTCCAGTCAGGACGGAGTGCGCAGGGCAGACCCACGTTGTTCCCCGATACACCAACACCTCACAGGCCTGGCTGCCTCAGCACCAGTGCAGGATCTCTGGTGTTCATCTGACAAGAATCTCTCATTTTCCCCTACAAAATGCCAAATTCAGGTGGTATCAAATTGCACTAAAGGTGCTCCACGAGTTCCTGCAAACACATCAGCATCAGCTGTGTTTGGGTCCGGTATGGGACAGGTGCCCCAGAGAGCAGGGCTGGCCCATACAGGCACCAACCCCTGCCTGCCCTGGCTGCATTTTGTTCAAAAGATTCTTCAAAGCAGCAGATCAGTACATTACTGTAGTAGTCAGTGATGTATTTACTGCTGCAAAGCTTCAGATGCACTGTAAGCCACAATAATACAGTTAAGTGGAAAATGAGTCATTTAAAACCATAATGACTATCATAGCATGACTCCGCTGACAACAAGCCCCAGCGAAAACACTGCGAGGTAGATGAGATGTGTTCACCAGGGCTGCCAGCCGCAGGATCGCAGGATCGCAGGATCGTTAGGTTGGAAATGACCTTGGAGATCATCGAGTCCAACCTATGACCTGACACCACCTTGTCACCCGGACCATGGCACTAAGCCACATCCAGTCTTTTCTTAATCACACCCCGCCATGTCTCTGGTCAGTCCAGAGATGCCCAGTCACTCCTTCTGTGAAGCTCTGCCTTGGGGGCAGGTCCTGCTACCAGGAGCCCCCCCTGTATCAGGGTGCTGAGGCGCCTCTGCCCTCTCTGGGACGTGTGGGTGTGAGCCCCCATCTCCTCAGCACAGCTCCCCACCTCACTGCTGCTTGGCTCATGGAACCCGCTGGTCTTACATGGAACCCGCTGGTCTTACATGGAACCCACTGTTCTTACATGGAACCTGCTGCTGTGCCTCACGGGGGAGCAGCACTGGGTGCCCAGGCTGCGGCTGTGAGAAGGCAGAGCTCAGTTCTCCTCAGAGCAGCCCTGAGTTCACACCACAGTGCCATGGGACCAGGTGGGGACTGGCTCCTCTCGGACACCCCAGCTGGGATGCTGCAAACATAGCAATGTCCGGCACTTGCAGTGGGCAGTGTAGGGATGGGTGATGTGAGGAGGGAGAGGAAGGCTCCACCAGCCCCGCTCCTCTGGCCAGACAGCAACCACAGCCATGTGGGCCATGCTGCGCTGCTCCCTGGGCCATGTGTCCCTTGGGAGAGGCAGGAGAGCAGCACCCAGGAAAGGGTTGGCTCTCCACTCACATGGCAAGGGCAATGAGGGTAGAAAAGGAAAATCCAGCACCAAGCTTTCTGCTCGTATGATGCAGACAGCTCTGGTGATTTTCAGTAAACCATATTAATCTATGTCCTTAGAAAACCTGGCATTAATTTTTCCCCATCTTCAAATGAAGCAATTCTCGTGCTTAGTCCTTGGCTACTCCTTCCAAAAGCCAGGTAATGGGAGAAACAGACAGATGTGCTGAGACTTTGAGGAGGTCATAGAATAGAATAATAAAATTGCCTGATCCACAAGGATCATTGAGTCCAACTCCTTGAGCTGACATACACGAACTCATTCTGTATCTTCCATTTGCTATAGAGAAACATCTTTTATTCCCTCAACACAAGCAATGTGCTTTGTGCTGGACTGTAGCACCATGCAATTTAAACCGAACTCTCCAAAATACAATTGCCTCTATTGAGCTGAATGCTCTGGGTACGGACCACTTCTTGTCCCTTGTATTAAATGTGATAAAGTAAGGTCACTCAGTCAGCCTGAGCAGCGTCTGCCACCGCACCGCTGGGATTTCTGTCAATTACGCAGGGGAACAGGAGAGCTCCTCATGGAGCTCTGGAGGCTCTGGAGGAT
>VZRX01016762.1:39846-57990 GCA_013398075.1 Notiomystis cincta | reverse complement strand
AAAAACGTGGACAGTGCTGCAGGACAGCTTCATCACCTTCAACCTATGACTTCGCTTTGGGCTTCTCAATGTAGGGATGTGGTAGGGCATGAGTTGACCCTGTCTGGGGCTGTGCCCATGAAAGCTCCAAAATGGAAGCTATGAGCTCAGGCACATGAAGCCAGGCAGATCCCAAACGAACCTGGAGTGAGACCAACCATGGTGGAACAAATATACACCCATCCATGCAGAGTATCCTCATGGAGGCCAAAGAGAGCTGCAGGCAAGAGTTGTCCAATGCCTTTTCCCCAGAAGCATTTTCCCTGGCACAGGATTTGTCTGGAGCAACCCTCTCCAAGGGGCTGTTTCCTTAATGGAGGAATGTACTCATAGCGTGATACAAGGCTGAGTTATAAATACATGACTTAGGACACATGTTACTGTATGAAAGGAAAACAGTAGCACCAAGTAGGCAGGGTCTGGGGTGGGCATGATTTATTCCCTACAACTGTACCCAAAAACATCACTGAGAAGCAGCAAGTCTGCTGATAAGCCCCCTGGGTATGTTTTCACTGTTCCGTCCCTCTCTCCTTCCCTCCATGGCAATGGGGAGCTGCTCTTTAGTGTTACACAGGTATTGCTAAACAGAAAGGTGTTTTCTCTCACAGCATCCTAGGGTCCAGCTCTCTTCTGGCAGCCACACATGTGCTCTCCCAACCTAAGGGAGGGGGGAAGGCAACCCACCATCTGGACAGCAGAAAAATACGGGGAAGCTTCATTCTACTGAGCTTTGGACAGATTGTTGTTCTGGTTGCTAAACTGGAAACCTCAGGTTTAGCTTCTACTCCAGGAGATCTGGAGAGATAGGGAATGGCTCTTACAAGGGAACTCAGTAAAAGTGCACTGAGATTACTACAGAGCCCCTGCCTCATGCACAGTTTCATCCTTGGCCAATGCAAAATGCATTTTGTTGCAAACATAGTGTATGACCTACTGATGGTGAGGTTGAGAACTGTGTGCAAGCTAATATTTACTGTATGTGGATGCTGTAAAAGGAGTCACCTTATGCAGTTTCTCTGTGTCCTTGGAAACACTCATTCAGGTCCTCCCCATCTGTGAGAGAAACCAGGCTGTCCTCCTCTCTACCCATTTTTGGCTGAGTTTGACTGGAAGCTTTTCATACATTTTTTGGTACACAGAACAGTCCTGCTTCCTGCAGTCAGTGAAACTGTAATATGGGCAAGTTCTCTCTTGAAGCATATAAAATAATTCCTTTGTCTCTACCTAGATTCAAAGAGCACACTGATTTATAAGTGAATTTTATGTAGGTTCTGATGAAAAATCTTACTTAAAAGGAACTTCATAGGTTTATAAGTTATCATTACTGCTTTGAAGTCCTTTACATGTGCTACAAATAACACACTCCATGACATATTAGATGAAAAAATGCTTTCAGCTATGCTTGGTGGTCCAGACCCCCACATTGTAGAAATTAACAGGTTCAGAAGAACATATTACAAAAAGAAAAAACTCCTGTGGAGATTTGACCTTCTACCTTTTCAATAGGACTATGGTGGTGTTTTTATGCCTACACTATGAACAGCCAAGACTAGACACCATTTTCCTTTGGTCAGAAGTTTTTGGAAACAGTTGCATTCTTGACACAGTGCCAGCTCACAATTCACATTTGCCTGCACCCTTTACAGCACAAACTGGATTGGTACTATAATATTTTGACACATTGAAAAGACTGTTCCAATTAGAGTACTTTTGTTTCTAGTTAATAATAATATTATTTCTAAAAATTTAGATGTTGTAGAAATAATAAACAAGGAAGAGAGGCCTCTCTTCTTGATGAAATATGGGTACATGAATTCCCCTGACCTAATTTCCAGTAGACTTGATTATGATACAGTTCAAAAGTTCAGCTTGGGTTTAAATTTTGTTGAGTTTATGTTCTGTTTGAGACAAATGGCCTGAAACAGATGGGAGAAGTCCAGTGAAGAACAGAGAGAGAGGAGGTCAGTGTTCCGGATGGAGTATACAGAACAGCTGGGGAAGAAAAAGCAAGAAATGCATTAAAAGAATGAAGATTTTGTACAAAACCTCACTTTTGATGAGGTTTTCACCTTGGTGTCACCAGCTTTTACCTCAGGTGTCCTCTGAGCACAGTTCAAAAATTTGCTGGATACATGGAACCTGATGAGTATCACCCAAAGCCATCAGCTGCTGTCCCATACATATTGTTAGTAAAACAAAAAGTGAGCACCAGGGTAACGAGGGTCTCTCCAGCAGCTGAGAACCCGAGTAACGATAGACACTGATGCAGTTAGATATCGTCCTCCTTTATTATGCAAAACCAGCAAGGTTACATAGTATTGCTATTTCTTACACAGTTGTCTACTACCTCATTGATTGGTTAGTAAAGCAAAATAACGTCTACTAGGCAATATAGCATTGGTTGGCAGTTTTTCTGCCCAGCTTGCGGGTTATGTGACTTGCTAAGCGTCTTCCCTTCAGTGGCCTTCCATTGTTTTGGATTCCACTTACTTGGGAGTTAACGGTGCTGATAAAGCCAAGGACACAGGTGTTAGGCCCTTGTCTTCTCAGCTACTCGCAGGCCAGGATTGTCCAGCCCGTACAGGAGGAGATCACGGCCTCCTGACACAAGAAATTCCTCTATACACCAGTGGCAGCAGTGCCTTCATTGGTGTGGCTGAAGCTATCCTGCCAAGGGGTTTCCCCCAGTCAGGAACGTGGATATGTTGGTTTAATTGTTTTGGGACAATTTTCATTTATGGAACAAGAAGGATTCAGGCACTCAGGCTGGTATGGAAGCCATCCACTATAATTTGAATTGTCTTGGAAGTCCTGAATAATTTGCATTTCAGCATCTCTAAGTCCAAATTGTTGGGAAAGCATCCACTCCTTTCTCCATGGAAAAAGTCTCTTCCAGGTGGCAGACTCTGCTGCATTCCCCAGGTTCAGGATTGATCCCAACATACATTTACATCTGTGTCACCAGAGGGAATGTAAAAATCCACCCAACATTTGACTTATATTTTCTGTGTGTTTCTTCCTGCTTCCCCCCGATTCAGAATTTCCCTTTCTGTTTATATACTCTAATTCTCTCCCTTTCTCTGTGAACCAACTCTCACAACTTTTTTGTAGAGGTCTCGTTTTTCACACCTTTCTCAGTTGCTCCTGGATCCTCTCTGAACTCTCCCACAGTGTCTGGCTGGAAACCTTTGCCAGGTTTTGTAACCTTATTCTTGACACCATGGTTCTTGAGGAGTAAACCTGGGAGCACTGCAAAGCAAGGCAGCACAAGGCAGATAGGAGCAGCTGTTGAAAAGTTGTGTCCTAATAAATTATCCCTAGCCAGGATGTTAATAATACTGCAGATAGTCTTAGCCTCTCCCACTTGTCAAGTAAAGCATGAAAATGCTTTGAATTACTTCACAAGCAAGGAGAAGTATAGAGACCTGTGAAGTCTTGGCTGGTGAACAGATTGTATGTAACTTGACCTCATTCATTTGCAGTGGAGACATCTTCAAAAACTGCACTGGTTTAACCAGAAAAATAATTTTCATGACTTCCCAATGCAGATAGCATGTTGTGGATCTATTTCTAACTTGTGGGATGTACGAAACAGTGCAGTGGAAAAACAAGAGAGGTTTGAATGTTTATATAGAAAACTTAGCTCTGTGCCATGGTATATCTTTTAGGCTTTATTAATTGAATAAAGCCTTTTATATTATTATTGAAAGAGGAAAGATAGGAAGATCTGCTCATTTTATTTAATCCAAATAAAGCAAGATCTTTCTTTCAGATAAGACTTTACTCCCATAACATCTCTTGCACAAGATCAAAATTGCAACAAGCAAGTTGTGAAAGAAGTGGTGAGGAAAAACTTCCCTTTGGTCGATGAGATGCTGAAAGCATTGCTCCACAGACAGCAGCAAGAGATTTGTTTAAATGTGCATCAGTTGGACACTCTGCTAGGAAACATCTGAAAATGCTTTGTGTGGGTGAATCCAGAGGCCTTCTGAAATGTGGTTGGAAGTGCACAATGCAAACGAAATGAAGTGACACATTCTCTAGTGCATAAACAGGTTGATGTCATTGCACTTTTATTGGATCTACTGGAAAGCCTCCTTATGAGCACTCTAAGGAAGCAGGAGGCTGGAAAAGTAAACAAAGAAGACAACATGACATTGAGTGTGCACAGGAAGAGAGCTGTGCAAATCCTTGATTAAAGTTTATCCTGATTTCTAGTTTTGGTTGCTTTTTNAGCAGGAGGCTGGAAAAGTAAACAAAGAAGACAACATGACATTGAGTGTGCACAGGAAGAGAGCTGTGCAAATCCTTGATTAAAGTTTATCCTGATTTCTAGTTTTGGTTGCTTTTTTAAGAGAGTACGCTGACATTAGACTTCAGAGATCAGGTCTAGGATATCAACCAGCTGAGGCAAAGCACTTGGAGCCTCTGTTTATTGAACTAATTCTGACTTCTTGTCCAACAGTGAGCTTGACTGGTGCTCAGTTGCCTTTCAGATACCCTGGGGTACGCTGATGTCATACTCCTTCATGGCGGCACCTTCATTTTAACCTTCCTCAGTGACATGAATGCCTCAAAATCTGGGCTGTAGAGGCTGTAGACCACCAGTGGTTCACGTCCATACACCTGCCACATGAAACGCAGTGACTGAAAGTTGTGGTGGCTTTTCTTTCCCTTCTCTCATACAGTCTTGTGTTCAGAGTACCACGTAGAGTATGGCACACTGTGGCTCGGTGTTCCCTGCAGGAAGGGAGTGTCAAGAAAGATGTATTAAGGAATACATCAGGAAATATGGGAGGATGGTCCTTCCCAACAGTCTTGTTCAGGCTCTTCCCCTCTGCTTCTACAGTCCCAGTGGCCAATCCAGAGATTACTTAAATGCCCTTTAAGGAGCATAACATTCTCTAAATGGAGACAAAAGTGAGGATAAATTGATAGGATCCAAATAAGGTTCCCCAAGGTCTGCCAAGGAAGACACCACTTGGGGAATAGAAAATACCCATCAGGGTAGGGAAGAGAACTGGTTTGGCTATCTAGGCATGGAGTTATCATGGCAGGTCTATTTCCAGCTGCATTTCATACAGAGCTTTTTTCCAGCAGTGACACTTTGGCAACATTTACCCACTTAGGAGATGTGGTACCAGGATTCTCAACATGACAGCCCTGATGGGGTTTGAACACATATAAATGGTTTTGTGCTCTTTGTGGCATTTCTGAATGTGCCAATGAACAGACTGTGAAATTCATAGGCAGTTTCAACATTAAACACAGTCCTCTGCAGACTTCAGGCACCAGATGAAAGAATCAACAACTGTAGAAAGACAGTAAAGATTTATATTTTGGACTTAAAACATCCAGAGAGGCAATTAAAGCATCTGGAACCTCACCTAACTGGGCATCATTCCCTCCAAACAGGAAAGAAGCTCGATTAAGGCATGATTGGTCCAGTTCAGCAATGCAATAACTTTCCTAATGTCTATGGTGAAACACAAGGGGCAGATTAGAGGAAACATATGGTCTTGAATCACATATGTAAGGCAAGAAACATATGCTAAAGACTGTTACAAGGAGCTTTCTCCAAGAGTAAAAAATAATTAATGAAGCTGGAGGTTTGAAATTCCTCAATCTACTACTCTTGCCAGATTTTTTTGTAACATTTTAAAGTGAAAGGCAGTGGAGTTATAAAACTTGTAAATATTACAAAAAGCACAAATTACAAATATAAGTGTTCAAGATGGAAGGAAGTTTTATGATTAAAACATTTTTAAACTAAAATCTTACCACATGGGTTTCTTCTGGAATTTCATACATTTTCTACCATTATTTTATTTTATGTTCTTCCTGTGTTCCAGCATTAATTGAAGTGTAAAAGTACAAAAAAATTTACATAGATTCAACAGTAGAATATATTTTTTACTTTGTTTTGTTTTATTTCGCTTTGTTTTGGTTTAGTGATAGCTGGGAGGGATTTTATTTAGTTTTATCTGATAGAAATGTTTCCTCATCTTCTCTTGAACAAAGATAGTAAAAGCAAACAATGTCGCAATGATTACTTTATTTTATTATATGAGAATGTGCTTGCTGCCGCTGGAATATCTGAATTTAAACTGAAGCTCTGGCCTTGAAAAGGACACATTTCTCAGCCTCATCGTTTTCAGAATTTTCATGGAAAATTTTGAAAAGATTAATTTTAACTTTGAGTTACAAAAAAATGAGAACAACAAAAAAAAAAAAAAAAAAGGAAAGATGATGTGAACTCAGGCTTCAAATAATCTGACCAGCTCTGCTCACATGTGACATCGTCAACCACTTTTGCCATCTCTCTGGACACTTCTACTGTCAAATCCCTTTCACTGCATCAGTACAGGGAACAGATATTGTTTGCAGGCTCTGTTGCTCCAAAGTTTCTCTGCTATCTGTTCCTCATCTAAGTGCATGACCCATAGCCGTTTTGCAAAGATTTGGAGAATAATTCAAATTGGAAGGAGCATCTGGAAACCCCGGTTCAGCTGCCTGATAAAAGCAGGGCCAATATCACTGTTGTAATTTGTTGTTCATGGCTTTGTCCTGAGGAGTTTTGAAAGTCTACAGAGATTTTCCAGAGTTCAGCCTCTCTCATTATTAAGGATTTTTCCTTATGTTTAATGGGATCGTCCACAGTTGCAATTTGTGATGGTTGTGTCTTGTCGTTCAGCTGAATCCTCCTGGGAGGAGCTGATGCTGTCTTCCCTGTAACCGCCTATCCAGTATCCTTCTCTGGAAATATTCTAGGTGAACCTGCTTTAGCAGAGCGGTCAGACCAGACCAGATGGTCTGCAGAGGTTGCTTTCAGCCTGAACCATTCTGTGATCTGTATTCCAAAATCCTGGCTTAGCTATCCTTACTCCTCTTCTGCTCTCCTCATGCCACACCTCCTATCCTGTTGTCTGTTCCAGACTTTCTTCTCTTTGTTCGATTTCCTTCCTGAAAATGGAGTCCTCTCTTTCTCTGGTCTTGTCTCTGGCACCCTGGACTTCCTTCTCCCCTCCATTTTCTGAGAAAGTTAGGAACAGCAGAGAGGAATCTCCTCTGTAGTCACTTCCCAGAATGTTTCTTCACAAAGTATACTGCTTGTGCAATGGAAAATTATAGAATTACAGAATGTTTTGGGCTGGAATAGATTTTTAAGATCATCTAGTTCAAATCCCCCTGGCACAGGCAGGGATGCCACCCACTAGGTCAGGTTACTCAAAGACCTGTCCAGTCTGGCTTTCATGGATCAGGCATCTACAGCTTCTTGGCAACCTGTGCCAGTGCCTCACCCCACACACAGTAAAGAATTTCTTTCTCATATGTAATCCAAATCGCTCCTCTTTTAGTTTAAAATTGCTCCTCCATGTCCTGTTTGAAAAGCCCATTTAAAAAGCTGCTCTCTTTTTTTATAAAGTCCCTTTAAGTCCTGAAAGGCTGCAATAAAGTCTCCCATGTGTCTCCCAAATGTGTCTTTGATGCAACGACTGCTACACATGGACAGGAGGAGGAAATCTGTGGAACTAGCTTGGCTCCGCAAGGCAGCAGAACTGCCATGAACAATAGCTTGGGAGAAAAGTGACTCTCCCAGAGTTGCAGGACTATTCCTTCATATTTGCCAGAATTTTCATTAGTATCATGTTGCATCAGCCTCCAAATATCTTTCCTTGTGAAAGAGCATTGCACAGTCTGACAGACCTTCCTCAGAAAATTCTTCTGTCTCTTTTTCCTCCCATTTCAGCTTCATCCCAGTTCCCTGTTTATTTTACACTTCTGTCTGCCACCCTGCATGAACGGATGTCCTCTGTTTTCATGCATCACACACTTGTAGACAGGCAGCATGTTGTCTAACCAAGGTACCTGTATCTCCTTCTGCTCTGCACAGCTCATCTCTGACTTTGCGAAGCTTTTTCTATCCCTTTGTTCTGGATGATCTTCAGTTTCCAGTTACACTTCTCCATTCCTCATCATGAAGAGGTGAATTGTACTAAAACTCTCTTCTCTACTCCATTTCCCTTTCATATTTCACTTCCTCTATCATATTTCTGTTCCATCATTATCTGNACAAAAAAAAAAAAAAAAAAGGAAAGATGATGTGAACTCAGGCTTCAAATAATCTGACCAGCTCTGCTCACATGTGACATCGTCAACCACTTTTGCCATCTCTCTGGACACTTCTACTGTCAAATCCCTTTCACTGCATCAGTACAGGGAACAGATATTGTTTGCAGGCTCTGTTGCTCCAAAGTTTCTCTGCTATCTGTTCCTCATCTAAGTGCATGACCCATAGCCGTTTTGCAAAGATTTGGAGAATAATTCAAATTGGAAGGAGCATCTGGAAACCCCGGTTCAGCTGCCTGATAAAAGCAGGGCCAATATCACTGTTGTAATTTGTTGTTCATGGCTTTGTCCTGAGGAGTTTTGAAAGTCTACAGAGATTTTCCAGAGTTCAGCCTCTCTCATTATTAAGGATTTTTCCTTATGTTTAATGGGATCGTCCACAGTTGCAATTTGTGATGGTTGTGTCTTGTCGTTCAGCTGAATCCTCCTGGGAGGAGCTGATGCTGTCTTCCCTGTAACCGCCTATCCAGTATCCTTCTCTGGAAATATTCTAGGTGAACCTGCTTTAGCAGAGCGGTCAGACCAGACCAGATGGTCTGCAGAGGTTGCTTTCAGCCTGAACCATTCTGTGATCTGTATTCCAAAATCCTGGCTTAGCTATCCTTACTCCTCTTCTGCTCTCCTCATGCCACACCTCCTATCCTGTTGTCTGTTCCAGACTTTCTTCTCTTTGTTCGATTTCCTTCCTGAAAATGGAGTCCTCTCTTTCTCTGGTCTTGTCTCTGGCACCCTGGACTTCCTTCTCCCCTCCATTTTCTGAGAAAGTTAGGAACAGCAGAGAGGAATCTCCTCTGTAGTCACTTCCCAGAATGTTTCTTCACAAAGTATACTGCTTGTGCAATGGAAAATTATAGAATTACAGAATGTTTTGGGCTGGAATAGATTTTTAAGATCATCTAGTTCAAATCCCCCTGGCACAGGCAGGGATGCCACCCACTAGGTCAGGTTACTCAAAGACCTGTCCAGTCTGGCTTTCATGGATCAGGCATCTACAGCTTCTTGGCAACCTGTGCCAGTGCCTCACCCCACACACAGTAAAGAATTTCTTTCTCATATGTAATCCAAATCGCTCCTCTTTTAGTTTAAAATTGCTCCTCCATGTCCTGTTTGAAAAGCCCATTTAAAAAGCTGCTCTCTTTTTTTATAAAGTCCCTTTAAGTCCTGAAAGGCTGCAATAAAGTCTCCCATGTGTCTCCCAAATGTGTCTTTGATGCAACGACTGCTACACATGGACAGGAGGAGGAAATCTGTGGAACTAGCTTGGCTCCGCAAGGCAGCAGAACTGCCATGAACAATAGCTTGGGAGAAAAGTGACTCTCCCAGAGTTGCAGGACTATTCCTTCATATTTGCCAGAATTTTCATTAGTATCATGTTGCATCAGCCTCCAAATATCTTTCCTTGTGAAAGAGCATTGCACAGTCTGACAGACCTTCCTCAGAAAATTCTTCTGTCTCTTTTTCCTCCCATTTCAGCTTCATCCCAGTTCCCTGTTTATTTTACACTTCTGTCTGCCACCCTGCATGAACGGATGTCCTCTGTTTTCATGCATCACACACTTGTAGACAGGCAGCATGTTGTCTAACCAAGGTACCTGTATCTCCTTCTGCTCTGCACAGCTCATCTCTGACTTTGCGAAGCTTTTTCTATCCCTTTGTTCTGGATGATCTTCAGTTTCCAGTTACACTTCTCCATTCCTCATCATGAAGAGGTGAATTGTACTAAAACTCTCTTCTCTACTCCATTTCCCTTTCATATTTCACTTCCTCTATCATATTTCTGTTCCATCATTATCTGTCTCCTAGGCCCTCTCCTCCCCTGTCCTCTGCAAAAGATTGAGTGAAGTTTCACTGATCTTCTCTAAACTCTTGGGGAGAGGTGGGTAAGTACCTACCAGTGCCTGTTCCTCTAAAGTATTTTCATTTCTTCACTTCTCAGAGGGAATGACACCAACACTTTGTTTTCTCATTTTCCCATCACTCACTTTGAGCACTTTGATGGCTCTAAAGTCCTCTCATTCCTCATTCCTCTTTGTTCTTGGCAAAGTCTATGTGGACCCTCACCAATCCAGGACCCATGGGACCAAAATCTGCTCTGGCTGCATAGTTGCAGCATCGACAGGAAGCTGCAGACACCACACTTAATTTTTTCTTCTTTTCTTATGACTATGTTTCCTTTTTTCACTCAAATTTACCGACAACAGCTGAAGTTAGGAGTGAGAATGAAAGGATCATTAACTTGGGTTAATATGGTCCTCCTGAGGGCAGACTACAGGGCAGAGGAAGTGTTGATGGTAGCTTTGCTCTTTTTCAGCTCTTCACATGCTCCAAACAACTTTGGTAGAGCAGAAACTATCATTAGAAAGCTCTAAGTAAAATAATTATACATACATCTGCACAACCTCATTTTTGTCCTGGGTCTTGTACAAGACATACCACAGAGCCTTGGTTTTGAGAGGAAATTGGACTCAGTTCTGCAAAATGTGACTTTCAGGTTTCAAGGTTGGCAGACTGCAAATTTAGGCATCTGAAATGAATTGGTGATCACTTTTGAAAATCTTGATCAAAATATTTCACGTGGACAGGCATGAAATAGGAATCCACAGGCAGCAGCACCACAGGCTGTTTGTTATTACAGATGATGGTTTAGCACAGGCTGTTCTAATTTAGGTTAAATGAAGCTAATCCTGAAGTGATGTATTTCTTAAATTAGCCTCTATGTGTCTGTTCCTTTGCACGTGTGTGCACAAACAGAATAGGTAATTGTTTATGGAAAATAATATGGCCAGAGGATACCTTACCTGGTTTTCTTTCTCATGGAGATACAGGGGATCCAAGTTGTTGTGTCATTTTTTTCTCCCCGGGAAAGCAAGAGGATACTAAATGACATGGAGGTTAGATAAGAATAGGAAAGCAAATGTTTTGGGCTCCCAAAATATTAGGAGGCACTTACTGTGTTGTATACTAACCTACTGCGGCTAGTTTAGGGGTGAGTAGAGTCCCTGCAGAGTACCCAGAGGCCCTGGTACTTTCTTGGCTTTGCAGGAAAATAAGCTAATGCTTCTGGAAACAGACTTGATTTTCCATGGATGGCTAAGAGGAGTCATGGCTTGCTGAACTTTTAGGGCCTCTCTCTCTTTCTAGTCTTTCTAGTGTTTCTTATGTTTCCAGTACTTATATCTACCTGATACCAGGCAGGTTTAGATTAGATGTTATGTAGAAATTCTTTACTCAGAGGATGGTGAAACACTGGAACAGATTGCCCTATCCCTGGAAGTGTTCAAGACCAGGTTGGATGGAGTTCTGAGCCTCTGGTATAGTGGAATGTGTCTGGAATGTGTCCCTGTCCATGGCAGGAGGGCTGGAACTAGATATAGGCTTTAAAGTCCCTTACCATTCTGTGATTCTATGTTTCTACTGTTCTATACCACAAACACACCTGTAGAGAGGAAGGCAGTTGTTTTATGAAGCAGTTAANGGCATGAAATAGGAATCCACAGGCAGCAGCACCACAGGCTGTTTGTTATTACAGATGATGGTTTAGCACAGGCTGTTCTAATTTAGGTTAAATGAAGCTAATCCTGAAGTGATGTATTTCTTAAATTAGCCTCTATGTGTCTGTTCCTTTGCACGTGTGTGCACAAACAGAATAGGTAATTGTTTATGGAAAATAATATGGCCAGAGGATACCTTACCTGGTTTTCTTTCTCATGGAGATACAGGGGATCCAAGTTGTTGTGTCATTTTTTTCTCCCCGGGAAAGCAAGAGGATACTAAATGACATGGAGGTTAGATAAGAATAGGAAAGCAAATGTTTTGGGCTCCCAAAATATTAGGAGGCACTTACTGTGTTGTATACTAACCTACTGCGGCTAGTTTAGGGGTGAGTAGAGTCCCTGCAGAGTACCCAGAGGCCCTGGTACTTTCTTGGCTTTGCAGGAAAATAAGCTAATGCTTCTGGAAACAGACTTGATTTTCCATGGATGGCTAAGAGGAGTCATGGCTTGCTGAACTTTTAGGGCCTCTCTCTCTTTCTAGTCTTTCTAGTGTTTCTTATGTTTCCAGTACTTATATCTACCTGATACCAGGCAGGTTTAGATTAGATGTTATGTAGAAATTCTTTACTCAGAGGATGGTGAAACACTGGAACAGATTGCCCTATCCCTGGAAGTGTTCAAGACCAGGTTGGATGGAGTTCTGAGCCTCTGGTATAGTGGAATGTGTCTGGAATGTGTCCCTGTCCATGGCAGGAGGGCTGGAACTAGATATAGGCTTTAAAGTCCCTTACCATTCTGTGATTCTATGTTTCTACTGTTCTATACCACAAACACACCTGTAGAGAGGAAGGCAGTTGTTTTATGAAGCAGTTAAAAAAACCCCAAAACACTACATTGGCTGCATGAGTCCCAAATGCTTTATTACATATCCCAGAATCCAAGGGTGATATTCCTTGGCTTAGCAATATGAGCTTCCTTTGCATCAAGGAAGTCTGTTGTATGGATTTTATGAAAAAAAAAACCCAGTGAATGAGGGTGTAAATTCTTGCCTGTAAAATTCCAATCAAAACAGCCTGCATCATGCCAACTATCCTGGCATCAGATGGGACAGGGTAAATTTTCTTCTTCATTAAACCATGCCACCAGCCTATTAAGGAAAAGGGTCTGACTGGTGGGAAGATGTGTAATGTATGAGCAATGCCTATGTTTTATGCAGGATCATTGGCATTTGGGCTTCTTGCAGACACAGTAACAGAAGAGAAAAGAGCTGGGGCTGTCAGCTACATACCTCCTATTTTGATGCATAATATCACGCACGCAGGGCTCACATTTCTTCCTGTTTTTCCTCTCTGCTATTTTATTAATGGCTTTTTTCCCCCTCTTGATCCTCACCCCATCCAGAATAATAGAATTGGCTGGAGCAGGATTGTGTCACTTCTTGGTTGAATATACTGCTAACAGAAAAATCCAAACAAGCCATGCTGCATTTTACTCCTGAGGCTTATTCTTGAGAAAACTGTTTCTGCTCTTGGGGAAGTCAATGGAAATCTAATTAGTCCCAGATGTTTAGTTAAAACAAGCACTTCCTCTTGGGAGATCCAAACAAAAGCGGTGTGAAAACTATTAATTAAATGGGTTTGACTCTGTCATCAGTTTACTAACCAGTTCCAGCCATGCTAGTCACGTTAATACTGGCTCTGAGAGAGAGATTGCCATGTTGATACAGAAACCATAAACTCAGTGTGTGGCAAATTAACCTGTGTCTGGGCACACAGCTCAGCTTGCCTTCAAACCAAGGGAAAAGCTCAGCAACATCAGACTTCCAGCTAGTTCCTGGGATGGCTGCTTGTGCAATCTGCTAGACTAGAGACTAGGAACTAAAGACTAGACTTTATTTCCCTACTTGAATAAAGGCTTGAATCAATGATGGGCTCAGGCTTGGGCTTTTGTAGATGTTAGATCAGGCCCCATTGCTGCTGATGGTTTGTGCAAATCTGTAGAATCACAGAAGCGCAGAATGGTTTGAGTTGGAAAGGACTTACAAGACCATCTAGCTCCAACTCCATTGCCATGGTCAGGGACACCTTCCACTAGACCCCATCCAACCTGACCTTGGACACTTCCAGGGNACTAGGAACTAAAGACTAGACTTTATTTCCCTACTTGAATAAAGGCTTGAATCAATGATGGGCTCAGGCTTGGGCTTTTGTAGATGTTAGATCAGGCCCCATTGCTGCTGATGGTTTGTGCAAATCTGTAGAATCACAGAAGCGCAGAATGGTTTGAGTTGGAAAGGACTTACAAGACCATCTAGCTCCAACTCCATTGCCATGGTCAGGGACACCTTCCACTAGACCCCATCCAACCTGACCTTGGACACTTCCAGGGATGGGGCATTCACAAGTTCTCTGTAAAACCTATTCCAAATTTTTGCCTACATCTTCAGTAGATCTTCTAGGTCTCTATTGGTGGCACTCTAACATGTGGAGCAGCTGTCCTTTCTTCAGGACCAGAAGGTAAAAGTCTAAGGTAGAGTATGAGCACCAAAGGAAAAATAGGAAGACTTTTCTTTTCATCTGTGGAGCATTTCAAACCAGTGATCTAATATATTCACAACACTGTGCGTTTTACAAAATTCAAAGATGTTTTTATTATACAAAATTCCATAGGGAAATCCACCAGCCGGTTTCTTACATAGCTGCTTTAAAAATAGAATTATACACCTTTTTGTAGTGTGTTAATTTTTGCATTCACTAGCTTAAAGAAACAGAAACGAAGCAGCAATTTGACTCTGAGTAATTTGTCTGGACAGATTTTGGATTAACCTCTATTTCTGTTATATGCCTTAATGTACAGTTCGTGGCATTAACAGAAGACGTGATATAGTTCCTTTTGAAGCCATTGCACCCATTAGTAGGTCAGACTCCCACTGTTGGTGAGCGTTTTTCACTTCAAAAGGGTGAATTTTCTGTCAGGGTACAGAGCAAAATATATGTCAGTGTCAACTTTTAGCAATGTAGCATGTTACCTGTGTTAAACCCATCACAGAATGGGGATCTACATAACTTTTCTTACAGCCCGTCCTCTAGACTATAATATCTTTTTAGGGTGACACAGTGAACATCTGATCTGAATAATGGCACAGGACTAGGTTCCCTGTGTATCATTTCACAATGGTATCTTTTTGCAGTCTAACCTTCCATGACCTTTAAAAGGAGATATTTTATTCTTCTGCATTGAAATGCAGCTGTATACCATGAATTTCCCACAGTTTTCCTTAGAAATGTAAGAATTTCAGTTCAATGCTAGGTGGCTGAAATTAATTCTCCAAGATTTTTCTTTTGCAAAGTATTCACCCCAGAGAATAATTTCTTCTCATTATACCCAGTTAAATATGTATTGCACATGAGATTCAAATTTCTCCTCTTTTTGTAAAACCGTGGACCTGTGACCTTGTGAGCAGATCTGGGTAACATATCCACAGTTGTTTCATGCTTGAGATTTCTTTTTATCCCTCGTGGGTACTAAGTGCCAGAACTAATTAACCTCATCTACCTCTCATATTTTGCCCCAGTGACTGGAGCAACATCCTAACACATAAAAGGAGGTATCTAAAGAGGTTCCTACTACATGGTCTTTGGTTTCCATGGTCAGTTGTGTATTTTCTAAATGGTAGCCAGGATCACAGTGGACACTAATTACAATTTCCATTTTGGTTTTTTTTTGCTTTTTAATTTACTTCTTTTTTCTTTTTAAGTTCTCATTGATTTGGAACTCAAGAGGAATTTGCAACCAGCTTCACTGAGTGAAGACTGTGTTTTGAACCACTCTGGTATATCTTTGTATGATTTCAGTTTAAGAAGGGTTAGGAGCTAACCAGCTCCTAAAGCAAAGCTCAGACCAAATCGAAGCATCTTGTGGAGGCACATAACTTTGAGGAAGGATTTCCTAATTGGCTGATGGCATCATCTGACCTTAGAGGCCTCTTTGTTTTGAGCTGGTTTAAATTACACATCCCTCAAAACAACAGCAGAACTTCACAATGGCGTCTTCTAACACTGTAATCTTTTAAGCAGATCTGCATGTGAATGAAGCAAGTGCCACACAGAGCAAATTCTCCTTCCAGTTCCTGCAACCCAGACCACTACAGTGGTGCAGTTCAGGGGCACTTCAAAACCATCCTAAAATCCACAGNGGTTAAGCAGTCTGAGGCTAGGAAGACTGAAAAAGATGTTGAATTGCAGGGTCTGAAGGTTGTTGTTTTGAATGTGAAACTCCCTCAAATTTGGCAAAGCACCAGCATCGAGGAGAAGNTTTTATCCTTCATTTCTACACAGTGCCAGGGAAGCACCTGATTTCTTCGGTTTTCAAGGTATTTTGTGTTCCTATGCTTTAAACTGATGGCTAAAGTTCTGCCTGCAGAAGCAAAAAAATGAACTCAANGCAAAGCATTGTAGCTCAAGTCAAGGACAGTTAGGGAGATCAATGCACTGTCATAACTTACTGCAAATGTCTGAAGACAGTTTTTGCTGAGGTTAAGGGTATGAAGGGACAACATTGACTCAAAGAACTTGTCTGGAATANATCCTCTTTTTCACAGTCTTCTGGTCTAATGTTCCCAACGTGCATTTCTTCCCAATACCCGAAGTTCTGAATGTACTGGCACGTTAAGTGCTCCACATTGGGGATCTGGACATTTTTGTTCTGGATCATTGACAAAAGCCAGATGTTTCCACAGCAGCTGAGTGGGTTCCCAGAGAGATACAAGTTTTTAAGTGAATTTTCTAATGCTAAAATATTGCTGTCCTGCAATGTACTGAACCTGTTGTTCCGTAGGTCTAGAACTTCCAGTGGAGAGTCACTTCCCCACTTAGGCAGCCAGTTCAGCTGATTTTCAGAGAGGTTTAAATATTTAAGGTGACTAAAACAAGGCAAGTCAATATTTAAATCTATCAGGCTATTACCATGTAGATGCAAGTATTCAAGAGACTTTTCCAGTCCTGATAATGCTTTAAGTTCTATTTTCAGTCCAGGGTTCATGGAGAGATCCAAGACAACCAGAGGAGTCTTGTAGAAAGTGTGTGCTGGTAGGATGTTCAACATGTTATCAGCTAGGTACAAGTACTGGAGAGTAGGAGAATTGACAAATGATACACAACCACTTTCCTCTCCAGCAAGCCTTTGCTTAGCTAATCCTGAGTACATGTGGCAAAGGCTGATATTATTGCTCTGTAGGTTAAGCAGTCTGAGGCTAGGAAGACTGAAAAAGATGTTGAATTGCAGGGTCTGAAGGTTGTTGTTTTGAATGTGAAACTCCCTCAAATTTGGCAAAGCACCAGCATCGAGGAGAAGGTTCTGCAAAGCATTGTAGCTCAAGTCAAGGACAGTTAGGGAGATCAATGCACTGTCATAACTTACTGCAAATGTCTGAAGACAGTTTTTGCTGAGGTTAAGGGTATGAAGGGACAACATTGACTCAAAGAACTTGTCTGGAATAGATTTGATTTCATTATAACTTAAGTCTAAATATACAAGCTGGGATAAATAAACAGAACTTACATTTTTACTTTGCTTCTGATCAAGAAAATGAAAAGAAGCATGTAGCCATTCATTATCCATGTAGTCCATTTTATTATAAGGGGATTCAGCAGTGACCTGGATTAAATTATTTGATAAATTCAGACTTACCAGTTTATTTACCTGAGGGAAGACTGGGAAGTGAAGTAATTTGTTTTCACTAAGATCCAGACATCTTAAACTATATTCATCATTTGACTTTGTGATGCTGAAGGTCTCGATGCTATTCCTGCTAAGGTCAAGTATCTCCAACTGCCTGAGGTTGAAATCAGAGATGCAAGTAATTGAATTTGTGGAGAGATTGAGTTTGGAAAGGTTCACTAGAGTCTCAAAAGCACCTTCTTCTATTTCCATGATGATGTTTCTCTGGAGATCTATCTCCACAAGACTGGGAGATCCCCGAAACATCTTGTGTGATATCATTACAATACTGTTATCTGCCAAGGAAAGATAGCGCAGTGTTGGAGCTTGATTAATGAAATACTCAGCCATCCCATTGTAGAGATTGTTGTGGGACAGGTCCATTATTTCCACCTTGGGCAAAAGTCCAATCCCCTCTGTCCCATTCTGAGCAAGCTCATGTAAATGATTATTGGCTAAATTTATTTCCAGCAAACTTGTCATGTGTGCAAACACTCCAGACATGATGAAGCTTATCTGGTTGGAGCTTAAATCCAGACACTGGAGGGAAGTGTAAAATGATAATGGCATTTCAGGGATGCTTTGAATCAGATTTCCAGACAGATCAATTTTGCTTACATTCAGATGAAGTTCATGAGGAATTTGGTGGAGATCTTTGTTGTGGCAAAATGCCTGTGAGTTTGCCTGCCAGATAAAGAAAGAAAAGGGGTTGTCACGTGACAAATTAAAAACATTTTTGCATGAAAGTAACATTCAACATCCA